>JASKUP010000427.1:0-11990 GCA_030448955.1 Trichopoda pennipes
GTTTAATTAAGTGCATTTTAGTGTAGTTTAATGTATTTTATTGTATTTTAGTGTGTTTTAGTTTTTTTTAGTATATTTAAGTGTATTTTAGTGTATTTAAGTGTATTTTAGTGTGTTTTAGTGTAATTTGGTGCATTTTAGTTTAGTTTAGTGTATTTTAGTGTATATTTTAGTGTATTTAAGTGTATTTTTGCATCTTAGTGTATTTAAGTTTATTTTAGGGTATTTTAGTGTATTTTAGTGTACTTAAGTGTATTTTAGTGTATTATAATGCATTTTAGTGTATTTATGTGTGTTTTAGTGTGTTTTAGGGGTTTTTTTAGTTTTTTAGTATTTTTTAGTATATTTTAGTATATTTTGGCGTATTTTATTGTATTTTAGTGTTTTTTAGTATATTTTAGTATTGTATTTTAGTGTGTTTTAGTGTTTTTTAGTGTATGTTTCAGTATATTTAAGTGTATTTTAGTGTATTTAAGTGTACTTAAATGTATTTTAGTGTGTTTTAGTGTAATTAAGTGTATTTTATTGTATTTTAGTATTTTTTAGTATATTTTAGTATATTTTGGTGCATTTAATTGCATTTTAGTGTTTTTCTGTATATTTTAGCATATTTAAATGTATTTTAGTGTATTATAATGTATTTTAGTGTATTTATGTGTGTTTTAGTGTTTTTTTAGTATATTTTAGTTTATCTTGGTGTATTTACGTGTATTTTAACGCATTTTAGTGTATTTAAGTGCATTTTAGTGTATTTAAGTTTATTTTAGTCTAGTTTAGTGTATTTTAGTGTATATTTTAGTATATTTAAGTGTATTTTAGTGTTCTTAAGTGTATTTAAGTGAATTTTAGTGTTTTTTAGTATATTTTAGCATATTTAAGTGTATTTTAGTGTATTATAATGTATTTTCGTGTATTTATGTGTGTTTTAGTGTTTTTTAGTATATTTTAGTTTATTTTGTGTATTTAAGCGTATTTTAGTGCGTTTTAGTGTATTTAAGTGCATTTTAGTGTATTTTAGTATTTTTAAGTACATTTTAGTGTATTTTTATGTATTCTAGTGTATTATAATGTATTTTAGTGTATTTATGTGTGTTTTAGTGTTTTTTCGTATATTTTGGTGTATTTAAGTGTATTTTAGTGTATTTAAGGTATTTTAGTGTATTTTAGTGTACTTAAGTGTATTTTAGTGTATTTTTAGTGTATTTTAATGTATTTTAGTGTATTTATGTGTGTTTTAGTGTTTGTTTTATTTTACTATATTTTAGTGTATTTTAGTGTTTCTTATTATATTTTAGTGTTTCTTAGTATATTTTAGTATATTTAGGTGTATATTTAGGTGTAGTTTTGTGAATTTTAGTGTATTTTAAGGTATTTTAGTGTATTTTAGGGTATTTTAATGTATTTTAGTGTATTTTAGTGTATTATAATGTTTTTTAGTGTATTTAAGTGTATTTTAGTGTATTTTAGTGCACTTTAGTGTATTTTAGTGTATTTAAGTGTATTTTAGTTTATTTTAGTGTATTTCAGTGTATTTTAGTGCATTTTAGTGTATGTTTGTGTATTTTAGTGTATTTTAGTGTGTTTTAGTGTTTTTTATTATATTTAACTGTATTTAAGTGTATTTGAATGTATTTTAGTGTGTTTTAGTGTAATGAAGTGCATTTTACTGTAGTTTAGTGCATTTTATTGTATTTTAGTGTGTTTTAGTGTATTTTAGTGTATTTTAGTGCATTTTAGTGTAATTAAGTGCATTTTAGTGTAGTTTAGTGTATTTTAGTGTATATTTTAGTATATTTAAGTGTATTTTAGTGTATTTAAGTGTATTTTAGTGTGTTAGTGTAGTTAAGATTATTTTAGTGTATTTTAGTGCATTTTAGTGTATTTTAGTGTATTTAAGTGTATTTTAGTGTGTGTTAGTGTAGTTAAGATTATTTTAGTGTATTTTAGTGTTTTTTAGTATATTTTAGTATTGTATTTTAGTGTCTTTTAGTGTTTTTTAGTATATTTAGTGTATTTTAGTGTATTTAAGTGTACTTTGGTGTATTTAAGTGTATTTTAGTGTATTTAAGTTTATTTTAGGGTATTTTAGTGTATTTTAGTGTATTATAATGTATTTTAATGTATTTATGTGTGTTTTAGTGTTTTTTTTTATTTTACTATATTTTAGTGTTTCTTATTATATTTAAGTGTTTCTTAGTATATTTTAGTATATTTAGGTGTATTTTTGTGAATTTTGGTGTATTTTAAAGTATTTTAGTGTATTTTAGGGTATTTTAGTGTATTTTAGTCTATTTTAGTGCATTATAATGTATTTTAGTGTATTAAAGTGTATTTAAGTGTATTTTAGTGATTTTAGTGCATTTTAGTGTATTTTAGTGTATTTTAGTGTATTTAAGTGCATTTTAGTGTATTTTAGTGTAGTTTAGTGTATTATGGCGTAATTTAGTATATTTTATTGTACTTTAGTGTATTTAATTGTATTTTAGTGCATTTTAGTGTATTTTAGTGTACTTTAGTGTAGTTTAGTGTATTTTATTGTATTTTAGTGTGTTTTAGTTTTTTTTTAGTATATTTAAGTGTATTTTAGTGTATTTTAGTGTATGTTTCAGTATATTTAAGTGTATTTTAGTGTATTTAAGTGTACTTAAATGTATTTTAGTGTGCTTGAGTGTAATTAAGTGTATTTTAGTGTTTATTTTAGTATATTTAAGTGTATTTTTGTGCATTTTAGTGTAATTAAGTGCATTTTATTGTATTTATGTGTGTTTTAGTGTTTTTTACTAAATTTTAGTATATTTTAGTATATTTTGGTGTATTTAAGTGTATTTTGGTGTATTTAAGTGTATTTTAGTGTATTTAAGTTTATTTTAGTGTAGTTTAGTGTATTTTAGTGTATATTTTAGTATACTTAAGTGTATTTTAGTGCATTTTAGTGTAGTTAAGTGCATTGGACTGTATTTTAGTATATTTAAGTATATTTTAGTGTACTTTTGTGTATTTTAGTGTATTATAATGTATTTTAGTGTTTTTATGTGTGTTTTCGAGTTTTTTTGGTGTATTTAAGTGTATTTTAGTTTAATTTAGTGCACTTTAGTTTAATTAAGTGCATTTTAGTGTAGTTTAATGTATTTTATTGTATTTTAGTGTGTTTTAGTTTTTTTTAGTATATTTAAGTGTATTTTAGTGTATTTAAGTGTATTTTAGTGTGTTTTAGTGTAATTTGGTGCATTTTAGTTTAGTTTAGTGTATTTTAGTGTATATTTTAGTGTATTTAAGTGTATTTTTGCATCTTAGTGTATTTAAGTTTATTTTAGGGTATTTTAGTGTATTTTAGTGTACTTAAGTGTATTTTAGTGTATTATAATGTATTTTAGTGTATTTATGTGTGTTTTAGTGTGTTTTAGGGGTTTTTTAGTTTTTTAGTATTTTTTTAGTATATTTTAGTATATTTTGGCGTATTTTATTGTATTTTAGTGTTTTTTAGTATATTTTAGTATTGTATTTTAGTGTGTTTTAGTGTTTTTTAGTATATTTAAGTGTATTTTAGTGTATTTAAGTGTACTTAAATGTATTTTAGTGTGTTTTAGTGTAATTAAGTGTATTTTATTGTATTTTAGTATTTTTTAGTATATTTTAGTATATTTTGGTGCATTTAATTGCATTTTAGTGTTTTTCTGTATATTTTAGCATATTTAAATGTATTTTAGTGTATTATAATGTATTTTAGTGTATTTATGTGTGTTTTAGTGTTTTTTTAGTATATTTTAGTTTATCTTGGTGTATTTACGTGTATTTTAACGCATTTTAGTGTATTTAAGTGCATTTTAGTGTATTTAAGTTTATTTTAGTCTAGTTTAGTGTATTTTAGTGTATATTTTAGTATATTTAAGTGTATTTTAGTGTTCTTAAGTGTATTTAAGTGAATTTTAGTGTTTTTTAGTATATTTTAGCATATTTAAGTGTATTTTAGTGTATTATAATGTATTTTCGTGTATTTATGTGTGTTTTAGTGTTTTTTAGTATATTTTAGTTTATTTTGTGTATTTAAGCGTATTTTAGTGCGTTTTAGTGTATTTAAGTGCATTTTAGTGTATTTTAGTATTTTTAAGTACATTTTAGTGTATTTTTATGTATTCTAGTGTATTATAATGTATTTTAGTGTATTTATGTGTGTTTTAGTGTTTTTTCGTATATTTTGGTGTATTTAAGTGTATTTTAGTGCTTTTTAGTGTAATTAATTGCATTTTAGTGTATTTAGTGTATTTTATTGTATTTTAGTGTGTTTTGTAAGTTTTTAGTATATTTAAGTGGATTTTAGTGTATTTAAGTGTATTTAAGTGTATTTTAGTGTGTTTTAGTGTATTTTATTGCATTTTAGTGTAGTTTAGTGTATTTTAGTATATATTTTAGTATATTTAAGTGTATTTTAGTGTATTTAAGTGTATTTAAGTGTATTTTAGTGTGTTTTAGTGTTTTTTCGTGTATTTAAGTGTATTTTAGTGTATTTAAATGTATTTTAGTGCATTTTAGTGTATTTAAGTTTATTTTAGGCTATTTTAGTGTATCTGAGTGTATTATAATGTGTTTTAGTGTATTTATGTGTATTTTAGTGTTTTTTAGTATATTTTGGTGTATTTAAGTGTATTTTGGTGTATTTAAGTGTATTTTAGTGTATTTAAGTTTATTTTAGGGTATTTTAGTGTATTTTAGTGTACTTAAGTGTATTTTAGTGTATTTTAGTGTATTTTAATGTATTTTAGTGTATTTATGTGTGTTTTAGTGTTTGTTTTATTTTACTATATTTTAGTGTATTTTAGTGTTTCTTATTATATTTTAGTGTTTCTTAGTATATTTTAGTATATTTAGGTGTAGTTTTGTGAATTTTAGTGTATTTTAAGGTATTTTAGTGTATTTTAGGGTATTTTAATGTATTTTAGTGTATTTTAGTGTATTATAATGTTTTTTAGTGTATTTAAGTGTATTTTAGTGTATTTTAGTGCATTTTAGTGTATTTTAGTGTATTTAAGTGTATTTTAGTTTATTTTAGTGTATTTCAGTGTATTTTAGTGCATTTTAGTGTATGTTTGTGTATTTTAGTGTATTTTAGTGTGTTTTAGTGTTTTTTATTATATTTAACTGTATTTAAGTGTATTTGAATGTATTTTAGTGTGTTTTAGTGTAATGAAGTGCATTTTACTGTAGTTTAGTGCATTTTATTGTATTTTAGTGTGTTTTAGTGTATTTTAGTGTATTTTAGTGCATTTTAGTGTAATTAAGTGCATTTTAGTGTAGTTTAGTGTATTTTAGTGTATATTTTAGTATATTTAAGTGTATTTTAGTGTATTTAAGTGTATTTTAGTGTGTTAGTGTAGTTAAGATTATTTTAGTGTATTTTAGTGCATTTTAGTGTATTTTAGTGTATTTAAGTGTATTTTAGTGTGTGTTAGTGTAGTTAAGATTATTTTAGTGTATTTTAGTGTTTTTTAGTATATTTTAGTATTGTATTTTAGTGTCTTTTAGTGTTTTTTAGTATATTTAGTGTATTTTAGTGTATTTAAGTGTACTTTGGTGTATTTAAGTGTATTTTAGTGTATTTAAGTTTATTTTAGGGTATTTTAGTGTATTTTAGTGTATTATAATGTATTTTAGTGTATTTATGTGTGTTTTAGTGTTTTTTTTTATTTTACTATATTTTAGTGTATTTTAGTGTTTCTTATTATATTTTAGTGTTTCTTAGTATATTTTAGTATATTTAGGTGTATTTTTGTAAATTTTGGTGTATTTTAAAGTATTTTAGTGTATTTTAGGGTATTTTAGTGTATTTTAGTCTATTTTAGTGCATTATAATGTATTTTAGTGTATTAAAGTGTATTTAAGTGTATTTTAGTGATTTTAGTGCATTTTAGTGTATTTTAGTGTATTTTAGTGTATTTAAGTGCATTTTAGTGTATTTTAGTGTAGTTTAGTGTATTATGGCGTAATTTAGTATATTTTATTGTACTTTAGTGTATTTAATTGTATTTTAGTGCATTTTAGTGTATTTTAGTGTACTTTAGTGTAGTTTAGTGTATTTTATTGTATTTTAGTGTGTTTTAGTTTTTTTTTAGTATATTTAAGTGTATTTTAGTGTATTTTAGTGTATGTTTCAGTATATTTAAGTGTATTTTTGTGTATTTGAGTGTATTTTAGTGTGTTTTAGTATTTTTATTGTATTTTAGTGTGTTTTAGTGTTTTTTACTATATTTTAGTATATTTTGGTGTATTTAAGTGTATTTTGGTGTATTTAAGTGTATCTTAGTGTATTTAAGTTTATTTTAGTGTAGTTTAGTGTATTTTAGTGTTTTTTAGTATATTTTAGTATTGTATTTTAGTGTGTTTTAGTGTTTTTTAGTACATTTAAGTGTATTTTAGTGTATTTAAGTGTACTTAAATATATTTTAGTGTGCTTTAGTGTAATTAAGTGTATTTTAGTGTTTATTTTAGTATATTTAAGTGTATTTTTGTGCATTTTAGTGTAATTAAGTGCATTTTATTGTATTTATGTGTGTTTTAGTGTTTTTTACTATATTTTAGTATATTTTAGTATATTTTGGTGTATTTAAGTGTATTTTGGTGTATTTTAGTGTATTTAAGTTTATTTGAGTGTAGTTTAGTGTATTTTAGTGTATATTTTAGTATACTTAAGTGTATTTTTTGGTGTATTTTAGTGTATTTATGTGTGTTTTAGTGTTTTTTAGTATATTTTAGGTTATTTTGGTGCATTTAAGTGTATTTTAGTGCATTTTAGTGTAGTTAAGTGCATTGGAGTGTATTTTAGTATATTTAAGTATATTTTAGTGTACTTTTGTGTATTTTAGTGTATTATAATGTAGTTTAGTGTTTTTATGTGTGTTTTCGAGTTTTTTTGGTGTATTTAAGTGTATTTTAGTTTAATTTAGTGCACTTTAGTTTAATTAAGTGCATTTTAGTGTAGTTTAATGTATTTTATTGTATTTTAGTGTGTTTTAGTTTTTTTTAGTATATTTAAGTGTATTTTAGTGTATTTAAGTGTATTTTAGTGTGTTTTAGTGTAATTTGGTGCATTTTAGTTTAGTTTAGTGTATTTTAGTGTATATTTTAGTGTATTTAAGTGTATTTTTGCATTTTAGTGTATTTAAGTTTATTTTAGGGTATTTTAGTGTACTTAAGTGTATTTTAGTGTATTATAATGTATTTTAGTGTATTTATGTGTGTTTTAGTGTGTTTTAGGGGTTTTTTTATTTTACTATATTTTAGTGTATTTTAATGTTTCTTATTATATTTTAGTGTTTCTTAATATATTTTAGTATATTTAGGTGTATTTTTGTGAATTGTGGTGTATTTTAAGATATTTTAGTGTATTTTAGGGTATTTTAGTGTATTTTAGTTTATTTTAGTGTATTATAATGTATTTTAGTGTAGTTAAGTGTATTTTAGTGTATTTTAGTGCATTTTAGTGTATTTTAGTGCATGTAAGTGCATTTTAGTGTATTTTAGTGTAGTTTAGTGTATTTTGGCGTATTTTATTATATTTTATTGTACTTTAGTGTATTTAATTGTATTTTAGTGCATTTTAGTGTATTTTAGTGTACTTTAGTGTATTTTAGTGTATTTTAGTGAATTTAAGTGTATTTTAGTTTATTTTAGTGTATTTTAGTGTATTTTAGAGTATTTTAGTGCATTTTAGTGTATTTTAGTGTATTTTAGTGTGTTTTAGTGTTTTTTAGTATATTTAAGTGTATTTTAGTGCATTTTATTGTAATTAAGTGCATTTTAGTGTAGTTTAGTGTATTTTAGTGTGTTTTAGTTTTTTTTGTATATTTAAGTGTATTTTAGTGCATTTTATTGTAATTAAGTGCATTTTAGTGTACTTTAGTGTAGTTTAGTGTATTTTATTGTATTTTAGTGTGTTTTAGTTTTTTTTTTTAGTATATTTAAGTGTATTTTAGTGTATGTTTCAGTATATTTAAGTGTATTTTAGTGTATTTAAGTGTATTTTAGTGTGTTTTAGTATTTTTATTGTATTTTAGTGTGTTTTAGTGTTTTTTAGTATATTTAAGAGTATCTTAGTGTATTTAAGTGTATTATAATGTAGTTTAGTGTATTTATGTGTGTTTTAGTGTTTTTTACTATATTTTAGTATATTTTGGTGTATTTAAGTGTATTTTGGTGTATTTAAGTGTATTTTAGTGTATTTAAGTTTATTTTAGTGTAGTTTAGTGTATTTTAGTGTTTTTTAGTATATTTTAGTATTGTATTTTAGTGTGTTTTAGTGTTTTTTAGTATATTTAAGTGTATTTTAGTGTATTTAAGTGTACTTAAATATATTTTAGTGTGCTTTAGTGTAATTAAGTGTATTTTAGTGTTTATTTTAGTATATTTAAGTGTATTTTTGTGCATTTTAGTGTAATTAAGTGCATTTTATTGTATTTATGTGTGTTTTAGTGTTTTTTACTATATTTTAGTATATTTTAGTATATTTTGGTGTATTTAAGTGTATTTTGGTGTATTTTAGTGTATTTAAGTTTATTTTAGTGTAGTTTAGTGTATTTTAGTGTATATTTTAGTATACTTAAGTGTATTTTTTGGTGTATTTTAGTGTATTTATGTGTGTTTTAGTGTTTTTTAGTATATTTTAGGTTATTTTGGTGCATTTAAGTGTATTTTAGTGCATTTTAGTGTAGTTAAGTGCATTGGAGTGTATTTTAGTATATTTAACTATATTTTAGTGTACTTTTGTGTATTTTAGTGTATTATAATGTAGTTTAGTGTTTTTATGTGTGTTTTCGAGTTTTTTTGGTGTATTTAAGTGTATTTTAGTTTAATTTAATGCACTTTAGTTTAATTAAGTGCATTTTAGTGTTGTTTAATGTATTTTATTGTATTTTAGTGTGTTTTAGTTTTTTTTAGTATATTTAAGTGTATTTTAGTGTATTTAAGTGTATTTTAGTGTGTTTTAGTGTAATTTGGTGCATTTTAGTTTAGTTTAGTGTATTTTAGTGTATATTTTAGTGTATTTAAGTGTATTTTTGCATTTTAGTGTATTTAAGTTTATTTTAGGGTATTTTAGTGTATTTTAGTGTACTTAAGTGTATTTTAGTGTATTATAATGTATTTTAGTGTATTTATGTGTGTTTTAGTGTGTTTTAGGGGTTTTTTTATTTTACTATATTTTAGTGTATTTTAATGTTTCTTATTATATTTTAGTGTTTCTTAATATATTTTAGTATATTTAGGTGTATTTTTGTGAATTGTGGTGTATTTTAAGATATTTTAGTGTATTTTAGGGTATTTTAGTGTATTTTAGTTTATTTTAGTGTATTATAATGTATTTTAGTGTAGTTAAGTGTATTTTAGTGTACTTTAGTGCATTTTAGTGTATTTTAGTGCATGTAAGTGCATTTTAGTGTATTTTAGTGTAGTTTAGTGTATTTTGGCGTATTTTATTATATTTTATTGTACTTTAGTGTATTTAAGCGTATTTTAGTGCGTTTTAGTGTATTTAAGTGCATTTTAGTGTATTTTAGTATTTTTAAGTACATTTTAGTGTATTTTTATGTATTCTAGTGTATTATAATGTATTTTAGTGTATTTATGTGTGTTTTAGTGTTTTTTCGTATATTTTGGTGTATTTAAGTGTATTTTAGTGCTTTTTAGTGTAATTAATTGCATTTTAGTGTATTTAGTGTATTTTATTGTATTTTAGTGTGTTTTGTAAGTTTTTAGTATATTTAAGTGGATTTTAGTGTATTTAAGTGTATTTAAGTGTATTTTAGTGTGTTTTAGTGTATTTTATTGCATTTTAGTGTAGTTTAGTGTATTTTAGTATATATTTTAGTATATTTAAGTGTATTTTAGTGTGTTTAAGTGTATTTAAGTGTATTTTAGTGTGTTTTAGTGTTTTTTCGTGTATTTAAGTGTATTTTAGTGTATTTAAATGTATTTTAGTGCATTTTAGTGTATTTAAGTTTATTTTAGGCTATTTTAGTGTATCTGAGTGTATTATAATGTGTTTTAGTGTATTTATGTGTATTTTAGTGTTTTTTTAGTATATTTTGGTGTATTTAAGTGTATTTTGGTGTATTTAAGTGTATTTTAGTGTATTTAAGTTTATTTTAGGGTATTTTAGTGTATTTTAGTGTACTTAAGTGTATTTTAGTGTATTTTAGTGTATTTTAATGTATTTTAGTGTATTTATGTGTGTTTTAGTGTTTGTTTTATTTTACTATATTTTAGTGTATTTTAGTGTTTCTTATTATATTTTAGTGTTTCTTAGTATATTTTAGTATATTTAGGTGTAGTTTTGTGAATTTTAGTGTATTTTAAGGTATTTTAGTGTATTTTAGGGTATTTTAATGTATTTTAGTGTATTTTAGTGTATTATAATGTTTTTTAGTGTATTTAAGTGTATTTTAGTGTATTTTAGTGCATTTTAGTGTATTTTAGTGTATTTAAGTGTATTTTAGTTTATTTTAGTGTATTTCAGTGTATTTTAGTGCATTTTAGTGTATGTTTGTGTATTTTAGTGTATTTTAGTGTGTTTTAGTGTTTTTTATTATATTTAACTGTATTTAAGTGTATTTGAATGTATTTTAGTGTGTTTTAGTGTAATGAAGTGCATTTTACTGTAGTTTAGTGCATTTTATTGTATTTTAGTGTGTTTTAGTGTATTTTAGTGTATTTTAGTGCATTTTAGTGTAATTAAGTGCATTTTAGTGTAGTTTAGTGTATTTTAGTGTATATTTTAGTATATTTAAGTGTATTTTAGTGTATTTAAGTGTATTTTAGTGTGTTAGTGTAGTTAAGATTATTTTAGTGTATTTTAGTGCATTTTAGTGTATTTTAGTGTATTTAAGTGTATTTTAGTGTGTGTTAGTGTAGTTAAGATTATTTTAGTGTATTTTAGTGTTTTTTAGTATATTTTAGTATTGTATTTTAGTGTCTTTTAGTGTTTTTTAGTATATTTAGTGTATTTTAGTGTATTTAAGTGTACTTTGGTGTATTTAAGTGTATTTTAGTGTATTTAAGTTTATTTTAGGGTATTTTAGTGTATTTTAGTGTATTATAATGTATTTTAGTGTATTTATGTGTGTTTTAGTGTTTTTTTTTATTTTACTATATTTTAGTGTATTTTAGTGTTTCTTATTATATTTTAGTGTTTCTTAGTATATTTTAGTATATTTAGGTGTATTTTTGTAAATTTTGGTGTATTTTAAAGTATTTTAGTGTATTTTAGGGTATTTTAGTGTATTTTAGTCTATTTTAGTGCATTATAATGTATTTTAGTGTATTAAAGTGTATTTAAGTGTATTTTAGTGATTTTAGTGCATTTTAGTGTATTTTAGTGTATTTTAGTGTATTTAAGTGCATTTTAGTGTATTTTAGTGTAGTTTAGTGTATTATGGCGTAATTTAGTATATTTTATTGTACTTTAGTGTATTTAATTGTATTTTAGTGCATTTTAGTGTATTTTAGTGTACTTTAGTGTAGTTTAGTGTATTTTATTGTATTTTAGTGTGTTTTAGTTTTTTTTTAGTATATTTAAGTGTATTTTAGTGTATTTTAGTGTATGTTTCAGTATATTTAAGTGTATTTTTGTGTATTTAAGTGTATTTTAGTGTGTTTTAGTATTTTTATTGTATTTTAGTGTGTTTTAGTGTTTTTTACTATATTTTAGTATATTTTGGTGTATTTAAGTGTATTTTGGTGTATTTAAGTGTATTTTAGTGTATTTAAGTTTATTTTAGTGTAGTTTAGTGTATTTTAGTGTTTTTTAGTATATTTTAGTATTGTATTTTAGTGTGTTTTAGTGTTTTTTAGTATATTTAAGTGTATTTTAGTGTATTTAAGTGTACTTAAATATATTTTAGTGTGCTTTAGTGTAATTAAGTGTATTTTAGTGTTTATTTTAGTATATTTAAGTGTATTTTTGTGCATTTTAGTGTAATTAAGTGCATTTTATTGTATTTATG
>JASKUP010000428.1:0-22136 GCA_030448955.1 Trichopoda pennipes
TGATATATCCTATTATCAAATTGAAAATACCTATTGTCTTCTATGCAAAACTTAAGAATACGTAAAAATAATTCCTTCTCAATATTCGTATTTTGTTCTATAATCTGCCATTTTTTCCTCTATAATACTTAAAGCTAAACCTACAGGAATACTTGGAAAAAGTGAAACTACATCAAATGAAAACAATCTATCATTATCTTGTATATTTATTCTCTTGGTTTTATCCTTAAATTCCAACGAATTTCTAATATTATATACTGATTGTCCTGTTATCACCTTAAGAATATTGGTTATATACTTGCACAGTCCATAGGCCGGGGAATTAATGCAAGAGCAAATAGGCCTTAAAGGAAAATTCTGTTTATGGATCTTAGGTACTCCATACAGCTTTGGAGAATTTGATACATTAGTCTTAAGTCTATTTCTCTCCATTACTGAAATGATTTCTTTTTAAAAAGTTCATCAACTAAAAAATTGTTTGTTTTTTGCAGTTTAGTAGTCGGATCCTTATTTAATATTGAGTATTTAGCAGAATCGTTAAGAATGTCATTTATTCTCGAATTATAATCATCTCTGCTCATAGCAACAGTAACATTACCCTTATCAGCATTAACAATTAACATGTTCCTATTAGTATTCAAAAATTTTTTAGCGGTTTTTTACTTTATCTAATATAAAAATATCCCTTGCTGTAGGTCTAATATTGCTAATGTGCCTATCAATCATCATTGTTAGTTTTGTCCGCGCTACTTCCTGGTCCTCTTTTTCTTTTATAGTCTGAATCAATTCATCTCCTTCTGAAATTACCTTCATCATAGGAAAATTTTTCTTTTCAAGTGGTAATGCAAATTTCTGTCCTAGAGAAAGAATCCACTTAACATCCCCTGGAATATCTATGTCAGTCTTGTTAACAAACCAATCTTCATTAACCTTAATTCCTAATTCCTTTCCTTTCCTTTCTTTAAATATCAGAAAGACTTCTTAAATTTCCTACTATGTGTTTCCTTAATCTTTTTTTTCAGAAATATGAGTTAGTCTATCTATATATTCTAATAATTCTGTTATCTCATCTAATGTCAAATGTCCTTCCATATTATATACTAACATCTCTACGTTCCTATTTTAAAATTTTTAGTATGTCATGTTGTTTCCTAATTGCTAAATTTAACATTCTTCTATGTAAATCTTTTGTGTACCTCTCAATAGTGTGTTGATATTTGGGAATTTCTTTACTATTAAAAATGTTTACTAAATTATTTGTTGAGTTCCTAATGAATTTTGGTGTAATGGCAGCTTTTCTACATCTTATCAAAAACGTAATTGACGCTTTTGCTCTCACAATTTTGTCCATGGTTGCCTTGTATTTGTTTATTATTGCTGCAATCGAATTATTCTTCTTGAATCTCTTGTAGCTCATCATGGAATTTGAATCTTGATTCTTCTGCTTTTAATTATTCTCTTGACCACAAAACTTATTTACAAAAACTTTTTATCCAAATTGAAGTGTACACTTTTCCTTGAATTCTTTTCTTCTTTTTGATTGTTTTTTTAAATTTTGATTTTTTATTATATTATTATTTGTTTATTACTTTTTATTTTTATTCGACCTTTTTTTTAAATTTTATTAAATATGAAATAATCTTTTAACGGTCTTTTTAAATAATTTAACGATTTTATTTCGATATTTCGCTTTCCTGTGGAAAGCTTCTTCAGGAAATTATTTTTTATATTTAACAAAAACAAAAAATTATAACAATTTGAAAATAAAAAATTTTTGAAAACATTTGACAAAACATATAAAATAATTTTCTTCATACATACAAACATACAAAAATCAAAATTTCAAATATTTAAACATACAAAAACAAACAAACAGAAATTAAATAACAAATTTTTCCTATGAAATAATTATAACAAATTATGTGTCTTTTGTATTAAGTACCTATAATTCTGTGCTAAATTGTCCGTGTCTGTTTTGAAATTTATTCTCCTTATATTTGGTACATTAACAATTTCTAACATTTCTAACATATAACGTCTCTTGTAGTTTTTTTCTATATCTAATACTGATGTTTCATCAAACTTTGGATAATGATTATGACCAGGTGAACTGTGACAAAGTTTATATTGGGACAACAAAGAATAAACTTAAAACAAGATTAGCTGGTCATAGATGTGACCAGAAATATAGGAATATTTCAACACAGAAGACATCCTTATCTTCACATTGTAAGAAATATAATCATTATCCAAAGTTTGATGAAACATCAGTATTAGATATAGAAAAAAACTACAAGAGACGTTATATGTTAGAAATGTTAGAAATTGTTAATGTACCAAATATAAGGAGAATAAATTTCAAAACAGACACGGACAATTTAGCACAGAATTATAGGTACTTAATACAAAAGACACATAATTTGTTATAATTATTTCATAGGAAAAATTTGTTATTTAATTTCTGTTTGTTTGTTTTTGTATGTTTAAATATTTGAAATTTTGATTTTTGTATGTTTGTATGTATGAAGAAAATTATTTTATATGTTTTGTCAAATGTTTTCAAAAATTTTTTATTTTCAAATTGTTATAATTTTTTGTTTTTGTTAAATATAAAAAATAATTTCCTGAAGAAGCTTTCCACAGGAAAGCGAAATATCGAAATAAAATCGTTAAATTATTTAAAAAGACCGTTAAAAGATTATTTCATATTTAATAAAATTTAAAAAAAGGTCGAATAAAAATAAAAAGTAATAAACAAATAATAATATAATAAAAAATCAAAATTTAAAAAAACAATCAAAAAGAAGAAAAGAATTCAAGGAAAAGTGTACACTTCAATTTGGATAAAAAGTTTTTGTAAATAAGTTTTGTGGTCAAGAGAATAATTAAAAGCAGAAGAATCAAGATTCAAATTCCATGATGAGCTACAAGAGATTCAAGAAGAATAATTCGATTGCAGCAATAATAAACAAATACAAGGCAACCATGGACAAAATTGTGAGAGCAAAAGCGTCAATTACGTTTTTGATAAGATGTAGAAAAGCTGCCATTACACCAAAATTCATTAGGAACTCAACAAATAATTTAGTAAACATTTTTAATAGTAAAGAAATTCCCAAATATCAACACACTATTGAGAGGTACACAAAAGATTTACATAGAAGAATGTTAAATTTAGCAATTAGGAAACAACATGACATACTAAAAATTTTAAATAGGAACGTAGAGATGTTAGTATATAATATGGAAGGACATTTGACATTAGATGAGATAACAGAATTATTAGAATATATAGATAGACTAACTCATATTTCTGAAAAAAAGATTAAGGAAACACATAGTAGGAAATTTAAGAATCTTTCTGATATTCAAAGAAAGGAATTAGGAATTAAGGTTAATGAAGATTGGTTTGTTAACAAGACTGACATAGATATTCCAGGGGATGTTAAGTGGATTCTTTCTCTAGGACAGAAATTTGCATTACCACTTGAAAAGAAAAATTTTCCTATGATGAAGGTAATTTCAGAAGGAGATGAATTGATTCAGACTATAAAAGAAAAAGAGGACCAGGAAGTAGCGCGGACAAAACTAACAATGATGATTGATAGGCACATTAGCAATATTAGACCTACAGCAAGGGATATTTTTATATTAGATAAAGTAAAAACCGCTAAAAAATTTTTGAATACTAATAGGAACATATTAATTGTTAATGCTGATAAGGGTAATGTTACTGTTGCTATGAGCAGAGATGATTATAATTCGAGAATAAATGACATTCTTAACGATTCTGCTAAATACTCAATATTAAATAAGGATCCGACTACTAAACTGCAAAAAACAAACAATTTTTTAGTTGATGAACTTTTTAAAAAAGAAATCATTTCAGTAATGGAGAGAAATAGACTTAAGACTAATGTATCAAATTCTCCAAAGCTGTATGGAGTACCTAAGATCCATAAACAGAATTTTCCTTTAAGGCCT
The DNA here is from genome assembly GCA_030448955.1 of Trichopoda pennipes. Classification (NCBI taxonomy): domain Eukaryota; kingdom Metazoa; phylum Arthropoda; class Insecta; order Diptera; family Tachinidae; genus Trichopoda; species Trichopoda pennipes. Next base: position 3,985 of record JASKUP010000428.1, read on the forward strand.
ATTTGCTCTTGCATTAATTCCCCGGCCTATGGACTGTGCAAGTATATAACCAATATTCTTAAGGTGATAACAGGACAATCAGTATATAATATTAGAAATTCGTTGGAATTTAAGGATAAAACCAAGAGAATAAATATACAAGATAATGATAGATTGTTTTCATTTGATGTAGTTTCACTTTTTCCAAGTATTCCTGTAGGTTTAGCTTTAAGTATTATAGAGGAAAAATGGCAGATTATAGAACAAAATACGAATATTGAGAAGGAATTATTTTTACGTATTCTTAAGTTTTGCATAGAAGACAATAGGTATTTTCAATTTGATAATAGGATATATCAACAGAAGGAGGGCCTCCCTATGGGCTCTCCAGCATCTCCAATTATAGCTGATATTGTGATGGAGGAATTACTAAATTCATGTATTAGTAAAATGCATATTAAACCTAAGATAATCACAAAATATGTGGATGATTTATTTTGTATAACTTCAGAAGATGCAGTGGATGATATTTTGTCAGAATTGAATAGTTTCCATCCGGATATTAAATTTACGATTGAAAGAGAATTAGAATCTAGACTTCCATATTTAGATATATTGATAATAAGGAAGAAAAATAAGTTAGTATTTGATTGGTATAAGAAACCAACATCTTCTGGAAGAATTATTAATTTTTATTCAAAACATCCAAGGAAAATGATAATAAACACAGCGAAAAATATGATAGACAGAATATTGACTATAAGTGATAGAGAATTTCATTTGAAGAATAGGGATACAATAAGAGATATACTTAATGACAATGATTTTCCAGTAGAATTAACTAACAGGTTAATTAGACAATATGGTAGTTATAGGCATAATTTAGGAAATACTACGGCAGAACCAAGAAATTATAAATCATTAACTTATATTCCTGGAATATCAGAAAGATTAAGAAAGTCTAAAATATATGACACAGATAGATATATAATTGCACACAAAACATATAACACATTAAGTAAATTATTTAGCAGTATGAAGGATAAAATAGGGAAAATGGAAATATCTGATGTAGTATACAGGATACCATGTGGAGGAAATGACCAGGTGAACTGTGACAAAGTTTATATTGGGACAACAAAGAATAAACTTAAAACAAGATTAGCTGGTCATAGATGTGACCAGAAATATAGGAATATTTCAACACAGAAGACATCCTTATCTTCACATTGTAAGAAATATAATCATTATCCAAAGTTTGATGAAACATCAGTATTAGATATAGAAAAAAACTACAAGAGACGTTATATGTTAGAAATGTTAGAAATTGTTAATGTACCAAATATAAGGAGAATAAATTTCAAAACAGACACGGACCATTTAGCACAGAATTATAGGTACTTAATACAAAAGACACATAATTTGTTATAATTATTTCATAGGAAAAATTTGTTATTTAATTTCTGTTTGTTTGTTTTTGTATGTTTAAATATTTGAAATTTTGATTTTTGTATGTTTGTATGTATGAAGAAAATTATTTTATATGTTTTGTCAAATGTTTTCAAAAATTTTTTATTTTCAAATTGTTATAATTTTTTGTTTTTGTTAAATATAAAAAATAATTTCCTGAAGAAGCTTTCCACAGGAAAGCGAAATATCGAAATAAAATCGTTAAATTATTTAAAAAGACCGTTAAAAGATTATTTCATATTTACTAAAATACCATAAGTACACTAAAATAGACGAAAGTGCACCAGCATACACCAAAGTAATCTATAATAAACTAAAGTATACAATATATACTAAAATACGCCGAGGTACACCAAAGTACCCTAAAACCAAATATACACTAAAAGACACTTAAATACACTCAAGTAAACTAAAATACACTAAAGTACACTAAACTACACAAAAGTACACCAAAACACAATAAAGTACACCAAAATACACCAAAGTATACCAAAGTACACTTAAATGTACCGAGGTATACTAAAATACAGTAAGGTTCACTAAAATTGAGTAAAATTAACTAAAATACACTAAAAGACACTAAGGTACAATAAATACAATAGAGTACACTAAAGTACACCAAAGTACATTAAAATACAATAAAGTACACCAAAATACACCAAAGTACACTAAAATACACCAAAGTCAGCTTAAATACACTAAAAGGCACTAAAATGCACTAAATTACACTTAAATAAACTAAATTACCCTAATATACACTAAAATACAGCGAGGTGCACTAAAATCACTAAGGTCAACCAAAGTTCACTAAATTACACTTAAATTATTTAAAGTACAATAATATACACTAAAATACCCTAAGGTCCGCTAAAATACACTAAAGTACACTAAAATACACCAAAGTCCATTAAATACACTAAAATACACTAAACTACAACAAAGTACACCGAGGTGCACTAAAATACACTAAGGTCCACCAAAAGACACTAAAGTACACTAAAATACCCCGAAGTACACTAAAATACACTAAGGTCCACTAAAATGCACTAAAGTACACTTAAAGACACTAAAGTACACTAAAATACACCTCAATATGCTAATATATACTAAAATACACGAAAGTTAAATAGAGTACACTAAAATACATTAAGTACACAAAAATACACTAAACTAAAATACACTAAACTACACAAAAGTACATCAAAGTAAAGTACACCAAAATACACCAAAGTACACTAAAATACACTAAAGTGCACCAAAATACACTAAAGTTAACTAAAATACAATAAAGAACACCAAAATACACCAAAGTACACTAAAGTATTCTAACGTACACTAGGGTACACTAATATACTCTAAACTACACCGAGGTCCACTAAAATACACTAAAAGACACTAAAGTACTTTAAAATACACTAAAGTACAATAAAAGACACCAAAGTGCACCAGCATACACCAAAGTACTGTATAATAAACTAAAGTATACAATATATACTAAAATACGCCGAGGTACACTAAAATACACTCAGGTCCACTAAAACACACTAAAATACAAAAAAAGACACAAAAATACACCAGAATAAACTAAAGTGTCCACTAAATCGCACTGAAGTACACTAACATACACTAAAGTACACTAAAATACACTAAAAGACACTAAAGTACACTAAAATACACCTCAATATACTAATATCTACTAAAATACACTAAAAGCCGCTAAAGTACACTAAAATATGCTAAGTAGATTAGAATACACTAAGGTCCACTAAAATACACGAAAATACACCAAAGTACACTAAGTTACACTTAAATAAACTAAAGTGCACTAATATACACTAAAATACACAAAAGTCCGCTTAAATACACTAAAAGGCACTAAAGTACACTAAATTACACTTATATAAACTAAAGTACGCTAATATACACTAAAATACACCGAGGTGCACTAAAATACACTAAGATCTACTAAAATACACGAAAATACACCAAAGTTCACTAAATTACACCTAAATTATTTGAAGTACAGTAATATACACTAAAATACACTAAGGTCCACTAAAATACACTAAAGTACACTAAAATACGCTAAAGTACACTTAAATACACCAAGGTCCATTAAATATACTAAAATACACTAAAAAACTCTAAAGTACACTAAAATACATTAAGTACACTAAAATACATTAAGTACACTAAAATACAATAAAGTACACCGAGGTGCACTAAAATACACTAAAGTATGCTAATATACACTAAAATACACGAAAGTACACTAAAAGACATTAAAGTGCACCAGCATACACCAAAGTACTCTAATAATAAACTAAAGTTAATATATACAATATAAACTAAAATACGCCGAGGTACACTAAAATACACTTAGGTCCACTAAAATACACTAAAATACAATAAAAGACACTAAAATACACTAGAATACACTAAAGGGTCCACTAAAATGCACTGAAGTGCACTAACATACACTAAAGTACTCTAAAAGACACTAAAGTACACTAAAATACACCTCAATATACTAATATATACTAAATTTAACTAAAAGCCACTAAAGTACACTAAAATACACTAAGTACACTAGAATACACTAAGGTACACTAAAATACACGAAAATACACCAAAGTACACTAAGTTACACTTAAATTAACTAAAGTACACAAATATACACTAAAATAAACCAAGGTACACTAAAATACACTAAGGTCTACTAAAATACACGAAAATACACCAAAGTACACTAAGTTACACATAAATAAACTAAAGTACACTAATATACTCTAAAATATACCAAGATTCAATAGAATACACTAAGGTCCACTAAAATACACTAAAGTACACTAAAATACAATAAAGTACACTAAAGTACACAAAAGTGCATTAAAATACAATATAGTACATCATATTACACCAAAGTACACTAAAGTATATTAAAATACGCCCAGGTGGACTAACATACACTAAGGTCCACTAAAATATACTAAAGTACAATAATATACCCTAAAAAGCACTAAAGTCCACTATAATACACTAAAATACACGAAAATACACCAAAGTTCACTAAATTACACTTAAATTGACTAAAGTATAATAATATACACTAAAATACACCAAAGCCCATTAAATGCACTAAAATACACTAAGTGCACTAAAATACACCACAATATATTAATATATAGTAAAATTCACTAAAAGCCACTAAAATAAACTAAGTACACTAGAATACATGGAAATACACCAAAGTATACTAAATTACACTTAAATAAACTAAAGAACACTAATATACACTAAAATACACCGAAGTACACTAAACTACACTAAGGTCCACTAAAATACACTAAAGCACACGAAAATAAACCAAAGTGCATTTAAATACATCATATTACACCAAAGTACACTAAAGTATATTAAATTACACAAAAGTTCATTAAATGAACTAAAATACACTAAAGGACACTGAAATACGCTAAAGTACACTTAAATACACCAAGGTCCATTAAATATACTAAAATACACTAAAAAACTCTAAAGTACACTAAAATACATTAAGTACACTAAAATACATTAAGTACACTAAAATACAATAAAGTACACCGAGGTGCACTAAAATACACTAAAGTATGCTAATATACACTAAAATACACGAAAGTACACTAAAAGACATTAAAGTGCACCAGCATACACCAAAGTACTCTATATAATAAACTAAAGTGTATATATACAATATAAACTAAAATACGCCGGGGTACACTAAAATACACTTAGGTCCACTAAAATACACTAAAATACAATAAAAGACACTAAAATACACTAGAATACACTAAAGGGTCCACTAAAATGCACTGAAGTGCACTAACATACACTAAAGTACTCTAAAATACACTAAAGTACACTAAAAGACACTAAAGTACACTAAAATACACCTCAATATACTAATATATACTAAAATACACTAAAAGCCACTAAAGTACACTAAAATACACTAGTACACTAGAATACACTAAGGTACACTAAAATACACGAAAATTACACCAAAGTACACTAAGTTACACTTAAATTAACTAAAGTACACAAATATACACTAAAATAAACCAAGGTACACTAAAATACACTAAGGTCTACTAAAATACACGAAAATACACCAAAGTACACTAAGTTACACTTAAATAAACTAAAGTACACTAATATACTCTAAAATATACCAAGATTCAAAAGAATACACTAAGGTCCACTAAAATACACTAAAGTACACTAAAATACAATAAGTACACTAAAGTACACAAAAGTGCATTAAAATACAATATAGTACATCATATTACACCAAAGTACACTAAAGTATATTAAAATACGCCCAGGTGGACTAACATCACTAAGGTCCACTAAAATATACTAAAGTACAATAATATACCCTAAAAAGCACTAAAGTCACTATAATACACTAAAATACACGAAAATACACCAAAGTTCACTAAATTACACTTAAATTGACTAAAGTATAATAATATACACTTAAATACACCAAAGCCCATTAAATGCCCTAAAATACACTAAGTGCACTAAAATACACCACAATATACTAATATATAGTAAAATTCACTAAAAGCCACTAAAATAAACTAAGTTCACTAGAATACATGGAAATACACCAAAGTATACTAAATTACACTTAAATAAACTAAAGAACACTAATATACACTAAAATACACCGAAGTACACTAAACTACACTAAGGTCCACTAAAATACACTAAAGCACACGAATATAAACCAAAGTGCATTGAAATACATTAAAGTACATCATATTACACCAAAGTACACTAAAGTATATTAAATTACACAAAAGTTCATTAAATGAACTAAAATACACTAAAGGACACTGAAATACAATAAAGCACTAAATACACTAAAGTACACTAAAGTACACTAAAAGACACTAAAGTAAACTAAAATACACCTCAATATACTAATATATACTAAAATACACTAAAAAACTCTAAAGTACACTAAAATACATTAAGTACACTAAAATACATTAAGTACACTAAAATACAATAAAGTACACTAAAGTGCATTAAAATACAATAGAGTACATCATATTACACCAAAGTACACTAAAGTATATTAAAGCACACCAAAGTCCATTAAATACACTAAAATACACTAAACTACAATAAAGTACACCGAGGTGCACTAAAATACACTAAAGTATGCTAATATACACTAAAATACAAAAAGTACACTAAGAGACATTAAAGTGCACCAGCATACACCAAAGTACTCTATAATAAACTAAAGTGTATATATACAATATAAACTAAAATACGCCCAGGTACACTAAAATACACTTAGGTGCACTAAAATACACTAAAATACAATAAAAGACACTAAAATACACTAGAATAGACTAAAGGGTCCACTAAAACGCACTGAAGTGCACTAACATACCTAAAGTACTCTAAAATACACTAAAGTAACACTAAAATACACTAAAGTACACTAAAATTACACCTCAATATACTAATATATACTAAAATACACTAAAAGCCACTAAAGTACACTAAAATAATCTAAGTACACTAGAATACACTAAGGTACACTAAAATACACGAAAATATACCAAAGTACACTAAGTTACACTTAAATAAACAAAAGTACACAAATATACACTAAAATAAACCAAGGTACACTAAAATACACTAAGGTCTACTAAAATACACGAAAATACATCAAAGTACACTAAGTTACACTTAAATAAACTAAAGTACACTAATATACTCTAAAATATACCAAGATTCAATAGAATACACTAAGGTCCACTAACATACACTAAAGTACACTAAAATACAATAAAGTACACTACAGTACACAAAAGTGCATTAAAATACAATATAGTACATCATATTACACCAAGTACACTAAAGTATATTAAAATACGCCCAGGTGGACTAACATACACTAAGGTCCACTAAAATATACTAAAGTACAATAATATACCCTAAAAAGCACTAAAGTCCACTATAATACACTAAAATACACGAAAATACACCAAAGTTCACTAAATTACACTTAAATTGTCTAAAGTATAATAATATACACTAAAATACACCAAAGCCCATTAAATGCACTAAAATACACTAAGTGCACTAAAATACACCACAATATACTAATATATAGTAAAATTCACTAAAAGCCACTAAAATAAACTAAGTACACTAGAATGCATCGAAATACACCAAAGTATACTAAATTACACTTAAATTAAACTAAAGAACACTAATATACACTAAAATACACCGAAGTACACTAAACTACACTAAGGTCCACTAAAATACACTAAAGCACACGAAAATAAACCAAAGTGCATTAAAATACATTAAAGTACATCATATTACACCAAAGTACACTAAAGTATATTAAATTACACCAAAGTTCATTAAATGAACTAAAATACACTAAAGGACACTGAAATACAATAAAGCACACTAAAGTACACCAAAGTGCATTAAAATAACAATAAAGTAAATTATGTTACACCAAAGTACACTAAAGTATATTAAAATACACCAAAATACACCAAAGTCCATTAAATGCACTAAAATACACTAAAAGATACTAAAGTAACCTAAAGTACACTAAAATACACCGAAGTGCACTAAAATACACTAAGGTGTACTCAAATACACGAAAATACACCAACGTTCACTAAATTACACTTAAATTAATTAAGGTACAATATATGCACTAAAATACACTAAGGTCCACTATAATACACTTAAATAAACGAAAATACACCAAAGTTCACTAAATTACTCTTAAATTAACTAAAGTACAATAATATACGCTGAAATACACTAAAGTACACTAAAATACATTAAGTACCATTAAGTACACTAAAACACAATTAACTACACTAAAGTACACCAAAGTGCACTAAAATACAATAAAGTACACCAAAATACACCAAAGTAGACTAAAGTATACTAAAATACTCCAAAGTACACTAAAGTACACGAAAATACACTAAAAGACACTAAAGTATACTAAATTATACTAAAGTACACAAAAAGACACTAAAGTACACTAAAATACAGTAAGGTCCACCCAAATGCACTAAAGTACACTAAATGACACTAAAGTAAACTAAAATACACCACAATATACTAATATATATTAAAATACACTAAAAAACGCTAAGTACACTATATTACACTAAAGTCCATTTAAATAAACTAAAAGACTAAAGTACACTAAAATACACCACAATATACTAATATATACTAAAGTACACTAAAAGCTATTAAAGTACACTAAAATACACCAAGTACACTAGAATACACTAAAGTCCACTAAAATACACGAAAATACACCAAAGTACACTAAATTACGCTTAAATAAACTAAAATACACTTAAGTACACTAAAATACACCAAAGTGCATTAAAATACAATAAAGTACATCATAATAAACCAAACTACACTAAAGTATATTAAAATACACCAAAATACACCAAAGTCCTTTAAATGCACTAAAATACACTAAAAGACACGAAAGTACACTAAAATACACTACGTACACTAAAATACAATGAAGTTCACTAAAGTACACCAAAGTGTATTCAAATACAATAAGGTACTCATATTACACCAAAGTACACTAAAGTAGACTAAGGTCCGCTAAACTACCTTAAAAGACATTTAAGTACACTAAAATAAACTAAAGTACACCAAAACACATTAAAGTACACCAAGTACACTAAAATACAATAAAAGACATTAGAGTACCCTAAAATACACTAAAGTACACTAGAAGACACTTAAGTGCATTAAAAGACACTAAAATACACCAAGGTACAACAAAATACACTAAGGTCCACTAAAATACACTAAAGTACACTGAAATACAATAAAGTACACCAAAGTGCATTAAAATACAATAAAGTACATCATATTACACCAAAGTACACAAAAGTATATTAAAATACATCAAAATACACCAAAGTCCATTAAATGCACTAAAATACACTGAAATACACTAAACTACACTAAAGTACACTAGAATACACCCAGGTGGACTAAAATACACTAAGGTCCACTAAAATATACTAAAGTACAATAATATACACTAAAAATAACTAAAATACACTATAATACACGAAAATACACCAAAGTTCACTAAATTACACTTAAATTGACTAAAGTATAATAACATACACTGAAATACACTAAAGTACACTAAAATACACCAAAGCCCATTAAACACACTAAAGTACATTAAAATAAACTAAGTACACTAAAATACAATAAAGTACACTAAAGTACACCAAAGTGCATTAAAACACAATAAAATACACCAAAAAAAACGAAGCTACACTAAAGTAGACTAAAATAGACCAAAATACACCAAAGTACACTAAAGAACACCAAAATCCACTAAAAGACACTAACGTACACTAAAATACACCACAATATACTAATATGTAATAAAATACACTAAAAGCCACTAAAGTACACTAAAATACACAAAAAGTATACTAGAATACACTAATGTCCACTAAAATACACCAAAGTACACTAAGTTACACTTAAATAAACTAAAGTGCACTAATATACACTAAAATACACAAAAGTCCGCTTAAATACACTAAAAGGCACTAAAGTACACTAAATTACACTTATATAAACTAAAGTACGCTAATATACACTAAAATACACCGAGGTGCACTAAAATACACTAAGATCTACTAAAATACAAGAAAATACAAGAAAATACACCAAAGTTCACTAAAGTTCACTAAATTACACCTAAATTATTTGAAGTACAGTAATATACACTAAAATACACTAAGGTCCACTAAAATACACTAAAGTACACTAAAATACGCTAAAGTACACTTAAATACACCAAGGTCCATTAAATATACTAAAATACACTAAAAAACTCTAAAGTACACTAAAATACATTAAGTACACTAAAATACATTAAGTACACTAAAATACAATAAAGTACACTAAAGTGCATTACAATACAAGAGAGTACATCATATTACACCAAAGTACACTAAAGTATATTAAAGCACACCAAAGTCCATTAAATACACTAAAATACACTAAACTACAATAAAGTACACCGAGGTGCACTAAAATACACTACAGTATGCTAATATACACTAAAATACACGAAAGTACACTAAAAGACATTAAAGTGCACCAGCATACACCAAAGTACTCTATAATAAACTAAAGTATATATATACAATATAAACTAAAATACGCCGAGGTACACTAAAATACACTCAGGTCCACTAAAATACACTAAAATACAATAAAAGACACTAAAATACACTAAAGCGTCCACTAAAACGCACTGAAGTGCACTAATATACACTAAAGTACTCTAAAATACACTAAAGTACACTACAAGATACTAAAGTACACTAAAATACACCTCAATATACTAATATATACTAAAATACACTAAAAGCCACTAAAGTACACTAAAATACACTAAGTACACTAGAATACACTAAGGTACACTAAAATACACGAAAATACACCAAAGTACACTAAGTTACACTTAAATAAACTAAAGTACACAAATATACACTAAAATGAACCAAGGTAAACTAAAATACACTAAGGTCTACTAAAATACACAAAAATACACCAAAGTACACTAAGTTACACTTAAATAAACTAAAGTACACTAATATACTCTAAAATATACCAAGATTCAATAGAATACACTAAGGTCCACTAAAATACACTAAAGTACACTAAAATACAATAAAGTACACTAAAGTACACAAAAGTGCATTAAAATACAATATAGTACATCATATTACACCGAAGTACACTAAAGTATATTAAAATACGCCCAGGTGGACTAACATACACTAAGGTCCACTAAAATATACTAAAGTACAATAATATACCCTAAAAATCACTAAAGTCCACTATAATACACTAAAATACACGAAAATACACCAAAGTTCACTAAATTACACTTAAATTGACTAAAGTATTATAATATACACTAAAATACAAATATACTAATATATAGTAAAATTCACTAAAAGCCACTAAAATAAACTAAGTACACTAGAATACATGGAAATACACCAAAGTATACTAAATTACACTTAAATAAACTAAAGAACACTAATATACACTAAAATACATCGAAGTACACTAAACTACACTAAGGTCCACTAAAATACACTAAAGCACACGAAAATAAACCCAAAGTGCATTAAAATACATTTAAAGTACATCATATTACACCAAAGTACACTAAAGTATATTAAATTACACCAAAGTTCATTAATGAACTAAAATACACTAAAGGACACTGAAAATACAATAAAGCACACTAAAGTACACCAAAGTGCATTAAAATACAATAAAGTAAATTATGTTACACCAAAGTACACTAAAGTATAATTATAATACTACCAAAGTCCATTAAATGCACTAAAATACACTAAAAAGATACTAAAGTAACCTAAAATACACTAAAGTACACTAAAATACACCGAAGTGCACTAAAATACACTAAGGTGTACTCAAATACACGAAAAATCACACCAACAATTCACTAAATTACACTTAAATTAATTAAGTACAATAATATGCACTAAATGTCCACTATAATACACTTAAATAAACGAAAATACACCAAAGTTCACTAAATTACTCTCAAATTAACTAAAGTACAATAATATACGCTGAAATACACTAAAGTACACTAAAATACACAATACAATAGAGTACACTAAAAAACATTAAGTACACAAAGTACACTAAAACTACACAAAAGTACACCAAAATACAGTAAAGTAAACCAAAAATACACCAAAGTACACTAAAGTGCACCAAAATATCACTAAAGTTAACTAAAATACAATAAAGTACACTAAAATACACCAAAGTACACTAAACTACTCTAACATACACTAGAGTACACTAATACACTCTAAAACTACACCGAGGTCCACTAAAATACACTAAAGACACTAAAGTACTTTAAAATACACTAAAATACACTAAAGTACACAAAATACACCGACGTGCACTAAAATACACTAAGGTCCACTCAAATACACCACAAAAACCCCAAAGTTCACTAAATTACACTTAAATTAATTAAGGTACAATAATATGCACTAAAATACACTAAGGTCCACTATAATACACTTAAATAAACGAAAATACACCATAGTTCACTAAATTACACTTAAATTAACTAAAGTACAATAATATACGCTGAAATACACTAAAGTACACTGAAAATACACAAAAGTCCATTAAATACACTAAAAGACACTAAAGTACACTAAAATACATTAAGTAACACTAATATACAATTAACTACACTAAAGTACACCAAAGTGCACTAAAAATACAATAAAGTACACCAAAATACACCAAAGTAGACTAAAGTATACTAAAATACTCCAAAGTACACTAAAGTACACGAAAATACACTAAAAGACACTAAAGTACACTAAATTATACTAAAGTACACAAAAAGACACTAAAGTACACTAAAAATACAGTAAGGTCCACCCAAATGCACTAAAGTACACTAAATGGACACTAAAGTAAACTAAAATACACCACAATATACTAATATATATTAAAATACACTAAAAAACGCTAAGTACACTATATTACACTAAAGTCCATTTAAATATAACTAAAAGACTAAAGTACACTAAAATACACCCACAATATACTAATATATACTAAAGTACACTAAAAGCCATTAAAGTACACTAAAATACACCAAGTACACTAGAATACACTAAAGTCCACTAAAATACACGAATATACACCAAAGTTCACTAAATTACAATAATATACGCTGAAATACACTAAAACACACTAAAATACAGAAAAGTCCATTAAATACACTAAAAGACACTAAAGTACACTAAAATACATTAAGTACACTAAAATACAATTAACTACACTAAAGTACACCAAAGTGCACTAAAATACAATAAAGTACACCAAAATACACCAAAGTAGACTAAAGTATACTAAAATGACTCCAAAGTACACTAAAGTACACTAAAGTACACGAAAATACACTAAAAGACACTAAAGTACACTAAATTATACTAAAGTACACAAAAAGACACTAAAGTACACTAAATGACACTAAAGTAAACTAAAATACACCACAAATATACTAATATATATTAATATACACTAAAAAACGCTAAGTACACTATATTACACTAAAGTCCATTTAAATAAACTAAAAGACTAAAGTACACTTAAATACACCACAATATACTAATATATACTAAAAGTACACTAAAAGCCATTTAAAGTACACTAAAATACACCAAGTACACTAGAATACACTAAAGTCCACTAAAATACACGAAAATACACCAAAGTACAATAAATTACACTAAAATAAACTAAATTCACTTAAGTACACTAAAATACACCAAAGTGCATTAAAATACAATAAAGTACATCATAATAAACCAAACTACACTAAAGTATATTAAAATACACCAAAATACACCAAAGTCATTTAAATGCACTAAAATACACTAAAAGACACGAAAGTACACTAAAATACACTACGTACACTAAAATACAATGAAGTACACTAAAGTACACCAAAGTGTATTCAAATACAATAAAGTACTCATATTACACCAAAGTACACTAAAGTAGACTAAGGTCCGCTAAACTACCTTAAAAGACATTTAAGTACACTAAAATAAACTAAAGTACACTAAAAACACATTAAAGTACACCAAGTACAATAAAATACAATAAAAGAACGTTAGAGTACGCTAAAATACACAAGAGTACACTAGAAGACACTTAAGTGCATTAAAAGACACCAAAATACACCGAGGTACATTAAAATACACTAGGGTCCACTAAAATGAACTAAAATGCACTAACAGACATTAAAGTACCCTAAAATACACGAAAATACACTAAAGTATACCAAAATACACTAAAGTATGCTAAAATACATCTAAGTCCGCTTAAATACACTAAATTACACTAAAATATACTAAAATACACCGAGGTATACTAAAATACACTAGGGTCCACTAAAGTACATTAAAAGACAATAAGTACACGAAAATACACGAAATTACACGAAAATACGCTTAAAGTACACCATAATGCAGCAAACTACTCTAAAGTACACTAAAATACACCATAATATACTAATATAAACTAAAATCCACTAAAAGACACTAAGTACACTATATTACACCAAAGTCAATTTAAATAAACTAAAAACACTTAACCCACTAAAGTACACTAAAAACTTTTTAGTCTTTTAATGGGACTTTGGAGTATTTTAATATACTTTAGTGTACTTTGGTGTAATATGATGTACTGTATTTTAGTGTATCTCGGTGTATTTTTAGTGGATATTAGTGTTCTTTGGTTTATTTAAGTGTAATTTAGTGTACTTTCGTGTATTTTAGTGTATTATCGTGGACCTTAGTGTATTTTAATGTATGTTATTATACTTTAATTAATTTAAGTGTAATTTAGTGAAACTTTGGTGTATTTTCGTGTATTTTAGTGTATTTTAGTGGACCTTAGTGTATTTTATTGCACCTCGGTGTACTTTAGTGTACTTTACTGTATTTTAGTGTACTTTACCATCTTTGAGTGCATTTAATGGACTTTGGTGTATTTTTGGTGAATTTTAATATACTTTAGTGTACTTTTGTGTAATATGATGTACTTTATTTTAATGCACTTTGGTGTATTTTAGTGGACCTTAGTGTATTTTAGTGTACCTCGGTGTATTTTAGTGTATATTAGTGTAATTTAGTTTATTTATTTAAGTGTAATTTAGTGTATTTTAGTGCATTATGGCGGACCTTAGTGTATTTTAATGTATATTGTGTAGTTTAGTTTATTTAAGTGCAACTTAGTGTACTTTGGTGTATTTTTGTGCATTTAAGTGGACCTTAGTGTATTCTAGTGTACTTAGTGTATTTTAGTGTACTTAAGTGGCTTTTAGTGTATTTTAGTATATATTAGTATATTGTGGTGTATATTTAGTGCACTTTAGTGTCTTTTAGTGAATTTGGTGTACTATTGGTCTATTTTGGTTTACTATATTGTATTTTAATGCACTTTTGGTGTACTTTAGTGTATTTTAGTGTTGTTTGATCGAGAAACGAAAAGAAAATGTATTTTTTTTTTGGATTTTATAATGTTGTTTTACTACACTATATAATTGTAACATGTTCACTTGTCGAAGGTCAAAACTATAATAGATAGAAAAGTAATTGTGTTTCTAATTGAATAATTTAAGCTTGTACAGTTACAAATTATACAAAAAGAGAAAGGACAAACAAAAGGAAATTCTTCGATAACCAATTCAAAGTTTAAAAAGGATGAATTGACATATAAAAATATAAGTGTTAATCAATGCAATGTAATTGTGACCGTACATACTCCGGCCCATTAAAAGTCCGCTTTCAATTAACTTCTTCTACCGGTAAGGGAGCAATTTTGTTTATATAACGCCGAAATATGCCCTTAGCCGTCCGAACATCTACCACTCGAACTCTGCCGTGGCGACCAGAAATGGTATTTACTATACGAGCGAGAAGCCACTGTTGTGGAGGCAGATTGTCTCCATGGACTATAACCAGTTTTCCTTCTTCGATGTTAGCGTGTGGCGTTAACCATTTTGTTTTTTTGCTGCAGAGTGAGAAATATAGTCCACGTACAAATTTTAACCAAAACTGCTGTTTCAAATAGCTAATGTTCTTGTAGGTTTCTAAATTTTCGTCAGGCAAGGCGAGCAGTGATGAGCCAATCAGCATATGGGCTGGTGTCAGATTCGGGTCGTCAGATCTTGGTGCCAAAGGACGGAGTTCAAGATAGCTTCACCTTCGACCAAAATCGAAGAGATTAATTCTTTAGCGAGACAGCCGCGTGAAACTACATCTACCGGATTCTGTTTTTGACGGTACGTGTCGCCAAGGTATTTTTGACGTAGTGTTTTGTATTTCCGAAACTCGATTCGCAACGAAACATACATACGACGACGAATGCGTTTTGAGCCAGTTTAACACGATTTTCGAGTCTGTCCAGAAAAATATGCGATAATTGTATTGGGTTTGAAATTGAATCTTTATTTTATTTATCCCACGTCCTACTCAATAGTAGGGCAGCACATAACTTTAATCTAGGCAATGATTGCTGAACTACTGGTGCAATCCTTGATTTGGCTATAAGTAGATTTATTTGAAATCCATTAGGCCGAGCTACGCGAGTGTACATGCAACACCCGTAAGCCAGAGCCGATGCGTCGGAAAAGCCGTGGATATCGAATTTGATAGTTGGAGTTATTCCTACAAATCTGGGAATTTCTATTTTATTAATATAGGGTGTAAGTTTTCTTCTGATTTCAATTATTCAGTTAATGGGGTGTCCCATTCAATTTGTTGCTTCCACATCTCTTGAATTAAGAAGTTGCACGAAGTTATTATTGGGCTTAAATTAATACCATTATTGTTACTACGTTTGTTATAGTTACTGTTAATGTTACCGTTATTTCTATTATTCACCGGGAAGTTGTTTCTTCCACGGAATTTTTGGTCGGTTACCTCGGAAATTATTATTCCAAGTATTGTGTCCCTGTAGTATAGGATAGAATTCTGTTGTCCAGTTGCTTCCGTGCAACTGCTGACAAATTTGATAATAGCCTCGTTCATGGTATTAAATTGTCCTGCTTCCATGATAAGTTTTACCTTATTCAAGGTGCAGTTTTTCGTAAGTGCTTTTAGTGCAAATTGCGTAAAATATTTACCCGCTATATCAGTGGGTAATCCATCGGACATGTAAGCGGTTTCTAGGGATTTTTGTCAATTGTGCGATCTCGTCGCAATTAACTAGTCGCAGTTTTATTGTTCTGTTTAATGTTTAAAATTTTTGCGGTTAGTACTTGTACTGACTCGCCTTTCACTGAAGTTTTCAATTTGCCTATTATCTGGACTATTGTGTTCTCGTCACTAATGAGGTTTCTGGAGTTACCTTTTAATTTTGTTTTTATGAGGGTTATTGCCAGTGCTTCGTTAGAGCCTTTTATCGAATCGAGTAAAGTCAGTGCGTCAAGAAATGACCGCAAATTATCAGATTTACCATCGAACTCTGGAATGAGCTTTGCAGCTGTATTTAGAAAGTCAGTTGGCGTTTGTGCCATTATTGGGCCTGATTCCGATGAATAAATTACTTAATTTATAAGTATATTTAAAATTAATTATAAAAATTTTTTTTTTAACACGGGCGAAGTCGCCTCCGTTCCCTAAGAGGTGCCTGATAAAGTCGCACTCCTTTTATAAGCTAATTATTAAAATTATAGATTATACTTATTTTCCTTTATGTTGTTAATGTTGCTGTTGATGATTATGATGTTGCTGTTGCAGTATTGTTGATGACACTTCATTATGTTGTTACTGCTGCTGCTGATGATTATGATGTTGCTGTTGCAGTATTGTTGATGACATTGTTCATTATGTTGTTGCTGCTGATGCTGATACTAAGGCTGTCTTCGCAATTTATGGGCCTGGATGGCCTCTTCTATTTGTGTTGCAATTGTTGTTGTTGTTGATTATTGTCCTCGCCTTATTTGTCTTTTGGCCAGACACTTCTTCCTCTGACGGGTCTCGGCTGCCGTCAGG
>JASKUP010000429.1:0-5000 GCA_030448955.1 Trichopoda pennipes
ACAAGAAGGCAAAAGTACAAAAAGGCAAAAATGCAAATAGAGTAAAATACATATAAAGAAGAACAAAAAATATGGTGTTGGTGGTCGTAGCAAATAATCCTTAACTCTGAAGGAAATTCAATAAAGTAATAAAGCTAAATTTGTCTTTAGCTTTAATTTAAACTTTATAAATTATGTTGTAATTTATATACAACATTGATGAATTTGTTTTTGTGGCATTTTTTGAAAATATAAAAATTCTTTTTTTATATAAGAGTATATATGTAATTCTTAATTACATATCAAAATAAAATCATATGTATTGGAAAATACAATATGTATGCAATGATAAATAAGTAGATGTTATAAAATGAAAAATTTTATTAACTATATGAAAATGACGAAAATGACGCACATAAATATGCTGATTTTTCGTTTAATTGAAAATATAAAGAAAACATTATTCTGGTTGATCCTGCCAGTAGTTATATGCTTGTCTCAAAGATTAAGCCATGCCATGTCTAAGTACACACGAATTAATAGTGAAACCGCAAAAGGCTCATTATATCAGTTATGGTTCCTTAGATCGTTAGCAGTTACTTGGATAACTGTGGTAATTCTAGAGCTAATACATGCATTATAAACACGGACCTTTGGGACGTGTGCTTTTATTAGGCTAAAACCAAGCGATCGCAAGATCGTTATTATGGTTGAACTCTAGATAACTTGCAGATCGCATGGTCTCGTACCGGCGACAGATCTTTCAAATGTCTGCCCTATCAACTTTTGATGGTAGTATCTAGGACTACCATGGTTGCTACGGGTAACGGGGAATCAGGGTTCGATTCCGGAGAGGGAGCCTGAGAAACGGCTACCACATCTAAGGAAGGCAGCAGGCGCGTAAATTACCCACTCCCAGCTCGGGGAGGTAGTGACGAAAAATAACAATACAGGACTCATATTAGAGGCCCTGTAATTGGAATGAGTACACTTTAAATCCTTTAACAAGGACCTATTGGAGGGCAAGTCTGGTGCCAGCAGCCGCGGTAACTCCAGCTCCAATAGCGTATATTAAAGTTGTTGCGGTTAAAACGTTCGTAGTTGAAATTGTGCTTCATGCGGGTAGTACAACTATAATTGTAGTTTGTACTGTACCTTATGTATGTAAGCGTATTACCGGTGGAGTTCTTATGTGTGTTAAATACTCGTATTTTTCACATATTCCTCCTATTTAAACCTGCTTCAGTGCTCTTCATCGAGTGTTGTTGTGGGCCGGTACAATTACTTTGAACAAATTAGAGTGCTTAAAGCAGGCTCCAAATGCCTGAATATTTTGTGCATGGAATAATGAAATAAGACCCCTGTTCTACTTTCATTGGTTTTTAGATCAAGAGGTAATGATTAATAGAAGCAGTTTGGGGGCATTAGTATTACGACGCGAGAGGTGAAATTCTTGGACCGTCGTAAGACTAACTTAAGCGAAAGCATTTGCCAAAGATGTTTTCATTAATCAAGAACGAAAGTTAGAGGTTCGAAGGCGATCAGATACCGCCCTAGTTCTAACCATAAACGATGCCAGCTAGCAATTGGGTGTAGCTACTATCATGGCTCTCTCAGTCGCTTCCCGGGAAACCAAAGCTTTTGGGCTCCGGGGGAAGTATGGTTGCAAAGCTGAAACTTAAAGGAATTGACGGAAGGGCACCACCAGGAGTGGAGCCTGCGGCTTAATTTGACTCAACACGGGAAAACTTACCAGGTCCGAACATAAGTGTGTAAGACAGATTGATAGCTCTTTCTCGAATCTATGGGTGGTGGTGCATGGCCGTTCTTAGTTCGTGGAGTGATTTGTCTGGTTAATTCCGATAACGAACGAGACTCAAATATATTAAATAGATGCTTTCAGGATTATGGTGTTTGAAGCTTTTTGTAACCTTCATTCATGAGCATAGTAAAATGTGTAAGTGTTTGATGATGTCTACAAGAGTGGAGCCGTACCTGTTGGTTTGTCCCATTATAAAGGACACTAGCTTCTTAAATGGACAAATTGCGTCTAGCAATAATGAGATTGAGCAATAACAGGTCTGTGATGCCCTTAGATGTCCTGGGCTGCACGCGCGCTACAATGAAAGTATCAACGTGTATTTCCTAGACCGAGAGGTCCGGGTAAACCGCTGAACCACTTTCATGCTTGGGATTGTGAACTGAAACTGTTCACATGAACTTGGAATTCCTAGTAAGTGCGAGTCATTAACTCGCATTGATTAAGTCCCTGCCCTTTGTGCACACCGCCCGTCGCTACTACCGATTGAATTATTTAGTGAGGTCTTCGGACGTGATCACTGTAACGCCTCGTGTGTTACAGATGTTTCGCAAAAGTTGACCGAACTTGATTATTTAGAGGAAGTAAAAGTCGTAACAAGGTTTCCGTAGGTGAACCTGCGGAAGGATCATTAATGTGTTCCTTACCGTTAAACAAAATTATAATATTAATGAATTTTAGTATTATAATTAAAATTATAAGTGCTTGTCACAAAAATCATATATAAGCCAAAAATCATATATAAATGAGAAAAATATCTAAAATTGATGTATCAAAAAATAGCGGGTAAAAGCGATAAAAAAGGTAACAAATGAACGTCATTCTTATTAGTGACGACGATGTTTACATGGATGTCTAAAAATGAAATATCTAATGATGTCTAATAATGAAATGTCTAACAATGAAATGTCTAACAATAAAATGAGATAAACATAAGTGAAAATGAAATGTGAAATATCTAAAAATAAATGGGATAAGTGGTAAAAGTGTGCTAAAAAGAGGTAACAAATGGATCGTCATTGTATTTAGTGACGTTGAATGAATAAAACATAAAATTATAGTTGTACTTATATATTTATATAAGTTAATATTATGTTCTTTTGGAACTAAGACATTCGCAACATAAATTTTATGTTTATAAAGTATTGAATATTATTGAAGGAATTGATATATGCCAATTAATTTTTTGGTGTATTTTTGATTTCTTTCAATAAATATATTTGTGAATTGCTTATTTAAAATAAAATAAAATTATCACTCTAAGCGGTGGATCACTTGGCTCATGGATCGATGAAGAACGCAGCAAACTGTGCGTCATCGTGTGAACTGCAGGACACATGAACATCGATATTTTGAACGCATATCGCAGTCCATGCTGTAATGTACTTTAATTTATAATTAGAGTGCTGCTTGGACTACATATGGTTGAGGGTTGTAAGACTATGCTTAACAAGTTGCTTTTAATTATAATATATTAAAATCTCTATAATAATTTATTATGTAGAGATTTTTTTTTTTTTATAATTTTTTTAAAGCACATATTGTATTATTGGATAGAATTAATTCATAATACTAATATATAAAGATATTAAAATACCTCTCATTAAATAAAATCAAAATAAATTCTTTTATTTTGTTGAGGAAGGTCTAGCATAAAATAATTTATGAATCTAGAATTGTCTCATTTAAGAAATAAAAAGAATAAAAATATCCATTCCGCTCTATGGATAAATGAATGTGTGTGCTTTTTATGGGTTTGGGCACAAAATACACATTAACATTTGCACAAATGCAAATTTATATAACACTATAAGGTGGCATTTTTTTGGTAAAGTGGCGGCCCCTTGTGTAGCAGAACAGAAAAAAAAAAGATTTTATTTATGAATTGGTAGTTATGATATATATTTTAGTTAAAATAAAAATTAACTTTTATAATTATACAACCTCAACTCATATGGGATTACCCCCTGAATTTAAGCATATTAATGAGGGGTGGAAAAGAAACTAACAAGGATTTTCTTAGTAGCGGCGAGCGAAAAGAAAACAGTTCAGCACTAAGTCACTTTGTCTCTATGGCAAATGTGAGATGCAGTGTATGGAGTGTCAAATTTCTAGTATGAGAAATTAACGATTTAAGTCCTTCTTAAATGAGGCCATTTACCCATAGAGGGTGCCAGGCCCGTATAACGTTAATGATTACTAGATGACATTTCCAAAGAGTCGTGTTGCTTGATAGTGCAGCACTAAGTGGGTGGTAAACTCCATCTAAAACTAAATATAACCATGAGACCGATAGTAAACAAGTACCGTGAGGGAAAGTTGAAAAGAACTCTGAATAGAGAGTTAAATAGTACGTGAAACTGCTTAGAGGTTAAGCCCGATGAACCTGAATATCCGTTATAGAAAATTCATCATTATGATTTTAATATATATAAAAAATATATATTATAATAATGGTGTGCATTTTTTCTATAAAGGACATTGTAATCTATTAATATTAAATTAAATATTTATCATAAGATCAATATGCGTAAGTTTATTCAAATTATTTTGCTTGCAATTTAATATAGAATAAATGCTTTTGATTTGATAAAGTATTGATAGTTTTATTATATATAGTGCTTAAATAAATTTTTATTTTATAATGGCATATTAATTATTGATTTTTATGTTTATTATATGCACTTATATGATTAACAATGCGAAAGATTCAGGATACCTTCGGGACCCGTCTTGAAACACGGACCAAGGAGTCTAACATATATGCAAGTTATTGGGAATAACAAACTTAATAGCGAAATTAACATAACTTTTTAATGGGATTAGTTTTTAGTATCTATTTTTAATAGTCTATTAATTCAATCCCGGGGCGTTCTATACAGTTATGTATAATAATATTTATATTATTTATACCTCTATCTAGAGCGTACCTTGAGCATATATGCTGTGACCCGAAAGATGGTGAACTATACTTGATCAGGTTGAAGTCAGGGGAAACCCTGATGGAAGACCGAAACAGTTCTGACGTGCAAATCGATTGTCAGAATTGAGTATAGGGGCGAAAGACCAATCGAACCATCTAGTAGCTGGTTCCCTCCGAAGTTTCCCTCAGGATAGCTGGTGCATTTAAAGATTATGTAAAATAATCTTATCTGGTAAAGCGAATGATTAGAGGCCTTAGGGTCGAAACGACCTTAACCTA
>JASKUP010000429.1:10000-13734 GCA_030448955.1 Trichopoda pennipes
GAAACAATAATCAAATAGTAAATTAGTTACTATTAAACTTAAGTTATTATTAAAAACATATATAAATAAAACGATAACTTATAACGTGAAAGTTATAATATAACTTATTAATATAACATAAGTTATTACTTGAAATATATAAATAAAAAAATAATAACTTAAAACTTGCAAGATAAATTATAATAAAATATATAAACTATGACTAAAATCTGTATTTTATAAACTGATAGTTATGTTTTTAATATATTTTAAAACTAAATTTTTATATAATCAAAGTCGTATAGTTAAAATATGGATTTTATTAACTATAAGTTCAAACATAAGTTGAAACACTAATCAACTTAAGTTGTAGTTCATAAAACTTGCAAGTTAAATTATAATAAAATATATTAACTAAAAGTTCAAACATAAGTTGAAACAATAATCAAATAGTAAATAAGTTACTATTAAACTTAAGTTTATTATTAAAAACATATATAAATAAAACGATAACTTATAACGTGAAAGTTATAATATAACTTATTAATATAACATAAGTTATTACTTGAAATATATAAATAAATTTATAATTTAATAAATAAAAATTTACAGAAATTTATATTGATCAACTTAAGTTGTAGTTCATAAACTTGCAAGTTAAATTATAATAAAATATATAAACTATAAGTTCAAACATAAGTTGAAACACTAATCAACTTAAGTTGTAGTTCATTAACTTGCAAGTTGAATTATAATAAAATATATTAACTAAAAGTTCAAACATAAGTTGAAACAATAATCAAATAGTAAATAAGTTACTATTAAACTTAAGTTTATTATTAAAAAACATATATAAATAAAACGATAACTTATAACGTGAAAGTTATAATATAACTTATTAATATAACATAAGTTATTACTTGAAATATATAAATAAATTTATAATTTAATAAATAAAAATTTACAGAAATTTATATTGATCAACTTAAGTTGTAGTTCATAAACTTGCAAGTTAAATTATAATAAAATATATAAACTATAAGTTCAAACATAAGTTGAAACACTAATCAACTTAAGTTGTAGTTCATAAACTTGCAAGTTAAATTATAATAAAATATATTAACTAAAAGTTCAAACATAAGTTGAAACAATAATCAAATAGTAAATAAGTTACTATTAAACTTAAGTTTATTATTAAAAACATATATAAATAAAACGATAACTTATAACGTGAAAGTTATAATATAACTTATTAATATAACATAAGTTATTACTTGAAATATATAAATAAATTTATAATTTAATAAATAAAAATTTACAGGAATTTGTATTGATCAACTTAAGTTGTAGTTCATAAACTTGCAAGTTAAATTATAATAAAATATATAAACTATAAGTTCAAACATAAGTTGAAACACTAATCAACTTAAGTTGTAGTTCATTAACTTGCAAGTTGAATTATAATAAAATATATTAACTAAAAGTTCAAACATAAGTTGAAACAATAATCAAATAGTAAATTAGTTACTATTAAATTTAAGTTATTATTAAAAACATATATAAATAAAACGATAACTTATAACGTGAAAGTTATAATATAACTTATTAATATAACATAAGTTATTACTTGAAATATATAAATAAAAAAATAATAACTTAAAACTTGCAAGATAAATTATAATAAAATATATAAACTATGACTAAAATCTGTATTTTATAAACTGATAGTTATGTTTTTAATATATTTTAAAACTAAATTTTTATATAATCAAAGTCGTATAGTTAAAATATGGATTTTATTAACTATAAGTTCAAACATAAGTTGAAACACTAATCAACTTAAGTTGTAGTTCATAAACTTGCAAGTTAAATTATAATAAAATATATAAACTAAAAGTTCAAACATAAGTTGAAACAATAATCAAATAGTAAATAAGTTACTATTAAACTTAAGTTATTATTAAAAAAATATATAAATAAAACGATAACTTGTAACGTGAAAGTTATAATATAACTTATTAATATAACATAAGTTATTACTTGAAATATATAAAAAAATTAATAATTTAATAAATAAAAATTTACAGAAATTTATATTGATCAACTTAAGTTGTAGTTCATAAACTTGCAAGTTAAATTATAATAAAATATATAAACTATAAGTTCAAACATAAGTTGAAACACTAATCAACTTAAGTTGTAGTTCATTAACTTGCAAGTTGAATTATAATAAAATATATTAACTAAAAGTTCAAACATAAGTTGAAACAATAATCAAATAGTAAATTAGTTACTATTAAACTTAAGTTATTATTAAAAACATATATAAATAAAACGATAACTTATAACGTGAAAGTTATAATATAACTTATTAATATAACATAAGTTATTACTTGAAATATATAAATAAATTTATAATTTAATAAATAAAAATTTACAGGAATTTGTATTGATCAACTTAAGTTGTAGTTCATAAACTTGCAAGTTAAATTATAATAAAATATATAAACTATGACTAAAATCTGTATTTTATAAACTGATAGTTATGTTTTTAATATATTTTAAAACTAAATTTTTATATAATCAAAGTCGTATAGTTAAAATTTGGATTTTATGAACTTGTAAATGTTATTAAAATATGTTAATATAAAGTGTTTTATAAACTAATAAAATAAATTACACGTTATATAACTTTTATAACTTATATATGAAAACAATTAAATGAAATAAAGTGAAAAAAATCCACAATAAAAAAAAGTAATAAAGAAGAAATATGTGTTTAATATGTAACAATATAATTATTTATTTCACAATACATCCGTTTTAGTAAAAACATAATGTTTAAAGTAGATAATTTTACGAAATTGGCGGATCAGTTGCTTGAAAACATCTATAAGTATAGTTATTAAAGTATTTGCGCTACATCACTTTACCCTAGAAGTTTGTTTAAAAAAAAAAAAAACAAAATTGGCGGATAAGTTGCTTGAAAACATCTATAGGTATTATGCTTAAATTGTGTATTGTTAAGCAATTTACCTCACAATTTTGTTTTACATATTGTATTATTTGATTAAAATTGATACTTATATTTGTTTAGTGGATAGTTTTGTGTGAGCTCACGTCGGCCTAATTTGTAATTATTAATTTTTATAAATGGGTAAACTGAGATTTTGCTATTAAACACCACAGCATTAATGGAAAATGAATTTTTTTTTTTAGCGTATATCGCTAAAACAGAAATTATTAAAAATTATAATATAATATGAAGAGTAAAACAAAAAGTTTGCAATTAAGATTCTCTTTCGTTGGGTGATTGGTTTTGGGGTTCTCATCGTCCGCCTAATTTGTAATTTTTTTTTTTTTATAAATGGGTAGATCGAGAATTTTTGTTAAACCACACTAAAAATGGAAGTATGAAATCAATAAATGTATTTTTTAAACGGATGGTTTTTTTTAAATGGATTCTTTGTCGGCCTAATTTGTATTTTTTTGGGTAAGCAAAGAATCCGTTACACCACCAATATATTATTTTATATAATAATATATATTATTTATATTATATCCTCATTATCCATCGTGCTTTAAATTAATTGAAGCAAAGATGGATTTACGTTTTATTATTTTTATTGTTTTCTGGAAGAGTTAAAAATATTATCCAACCCTTGGGTAAAACCCATATAAAAAATAAAATGAAAAAACATTATACCGCGTGTGGGCAACCGGTTCAATTAAGAATGTATTGTATGGATTTTTTG
>JASKUP010000430.1:0-22998 GCA_030448955.1 Trichopoda pennipes
TCACTTTTTTTAACCTCTGTCATATGGCCGAGATTCAAGTATTCGCTCATAAAGTCCATATAACTTTGGTGAATACTAGGATCTTTTTTTAGTCGTTTCTCAAGTGCGAATAATCGCCTTTCTGCAGTAGCATATGATTCACCCAGATCTGACACCGAAGCTTTAAAAGGCAACTTTGTACTAAATTGACCAGATATGTCTTTCCTAATAGTGTCCAAAAAGATTCGCTCAAACTCTTTTTCTTCTTCTGTCCAAAAGTTTTGTTTCTCGGTGATTTGTTATACTTCCCAAAATTTCTCTAGTAGTTTGTCCAGCTGCAATTCATCCAGGTGGTTATTGCCTAATATCAAGCTGTGACGCTGGCTAGCTACGATACATTCATCAACTTTGCCTGAGACTATCCAACCCAATGTGGTTTTTTGAAGTCTTGGAAGTTTATAGTCCAGTACTATACGGCCTATTGCCAATAAATCAAAAAATATTTCGGCTCCTATCAGTAAATCAACACGCGCTGGTATGTTAAAGCTTGGATCTGCCAACTTAATATTCTTAGGAATCTGCCAGCTGGAAATATCAATATTTTTCAGGCTTTGAAGTTGTTATCGTTGGAAGTAAATAAAATTCGAGACTGTATTCGTAATCGTATAAGCTTGACTTAATCGTAGCTAGCGTACGATTTCTAAGAGTTGTTGTGACTTCTCCAACGCCATTTGCTTCAACTAGACATGATGACTTTCTTAGTGACAATTTATGGGCTAAATCCTTGCACATTAAATTAATTTGTGAAGCTGAATCCAATATAGCTTCCTTCACTAATATCATGGCAGTAGCTAAAAACACTTCTGGCTCAGCTGACATACTCAACACTGAAGAGCGAAATGTTGATGTAGATGGTACTTCAAAAGATGTTTGCCGTAAGGCAACCTTATTGTTTACCTCCGTTGAGGTAGGTTTATGTAACAATTTATGGTGGGGAAAACTACATTCCGCACATTTCGCAGCAGTACACATTTTCTGCAAATGTTCCTTTTTTAAACAATTAAAACAAACCTTAGCTTTTCTCGCTACCTTAAAGCGATCACTAAGATCCATTTTCCGAAATTCAAGGCAATCAGCGAGATCATGATAGGTCCCACCACACATCTTACATAGCGACCACGAAACGGTCAATATTGTGGGATCACCCCGTTTGCCCTTAGTACATTTTTGTTGAATTGTAGGCTTTGTTTCCACATGAAACTGTTTTGCCTCTCTAGCTTCTAAATTTTGACAGCGCCTTGATAAAATGGAAGAGCAGTCTTCCCAAGTGGAGATCTTGCTGTAGTCCACTGACTCCTCCCATTTAACTTGCGACTCCTCGTCAACCTTTTCCATAACAAGATGAATCACCATTGCCTCGGCTATCTCTTTGGAATCGCCTATCGATAACATAGCACTCACATGTGCATTAACTGAGTCTACAATCTGTCTAATGTGAATAGCAGATGGTTTATCCGCCTTCTGAAGAGCAAAGAGTGCAGAAATGTGCTCCTCGAACATCAAGCATTTCTTGTCAAAGCACTCTTCTAGCCTATTCATTGCCTTTTTGTAATTCTCTTCTGTCACGTCAAAGTCCGCAACTGCAGAGAGTGGCCTAGAACCTAAATGTTCTTTTAATATCAAGAAACGCTCGCAATCATTTAGGGTCTCGTCCTGATGGATCAACTTGTTAAATAATGTTATAAATTTTGAAAATTCAGACTACTTCCCTTCGAACATTGGCATCTTTATCTCCCGTCGATGTATTCGAGCAACTCCTGTCGAAGTGGTAGCATTAAAAATACTGACATCGGCAACTGGCGGACCGTGGGTTGGCAACATCGATCTAATTTTTGCTTTTGTGGTCACATACGCATCTTCAACATCACCCACAACAGCAATATTTGCTTCTATCTCTTCTTCTGTGCACAGCTTATCAATGCTTGCCTGCAAGCTCATGAACTGTTTGAAATATGCTTCCAATATTTCAAGTCTGCACTACAGTTCTTGTGATGTCAAGGTGGAACCCTTTTTTGCAATCATTGTTCTAATACGGGTGACATTACCTTTTGTGCTGGCCCTTACTTGTTTTAATTCTGCCAGTTTTTGTGCCGCCCGCTCACTATCACTATTGTTGGCAACCTCTATATTATCTCCAGCCATCGTGTAAGTTTTTATTATTCAGTTGATATTGGCTTAGATTTATATCCAGATGATTTATAGATTTTGTTTTTATTCCTTCCAAGTTTTAGAGCCACTGCTGAAAGGTTTAATTTAATAAAAATGGGTTGTTGTCCTTGCTTTATGACAAGCTTGCAGTTTATAGATCACTCTATTAAATTTTGTATAGACGAATACTATACTATACCAATTATTAATAAAAATAATACTAATTATTAATAATTTGTTGAGACCACTGTCCCGGGTTTCGGCACCAAAATGTTAATCACGTTATTTTACGGATTACTACTTTGAATAAAACCACTTTGTTTTATTCTATTTATTCACTTTATTAAAAAATGGATCCTGCTGCACGATTGCTTCTTCGAAGGCCTTTTCTCTCTCTCTCTCTCTCGTTATGCATTTGTCCTACTCTTTCACACTATGAAAAACATTCTAGCAGCAGGCATTACTCATTTCATATAAAACTACTAAACTACTAAAATTCACAATATTAAATATTAAAGGGTTACTTCCATATGCATAAATTCCTAATTAATTCCAACTCCAAACAGGGGGTATATAACAAACTTTGATGCAGTGTAAAGCGTTGAATAATATTTCCCTTCTTGAAATATTTTTCTCCCCACATTTTTGTTGATCCCGAATATATCCTTTCTTACTCAGGTTCGGGATTTTTATACGTATTTTCTAAAACAACTTGAACACATTTGACAAAAGGCTAATAATTATAAATGATTCTTCTTTTGTGAGAACTTTGCCTGGTTTCGGTGTCATTGTAGCCTGTGAAATTTTACATTTTGCTGGATATTACTTAAGCTGCAAGTCGGCATTAAAAATAAGAATAATAATTTTGACCACTACCTCTTAGCTGGGTTTGTCTCTACCAGGAGTTTTCCTAAATACTTTAATAATTACTTTTTATGTCCTTAAAAATTATACCGAAATGGTAGTGGTACTGCTCCAGTAATTAAATGTGGTAACATATGCGTATGGTGTTTTTAAATTCATTACATGGGGAGTAATGTGATTACAAGGATTCTTCGAGCTCTTACAGGTAATTTAAGCCGTTTCCTTATTACTTTAAGATAGTTTTAAGTTAAGGAGTTTTATTTTATTTGCCACTCTTTTCGAAATATTTTCTTTTCATTTAAATGGCGTGCGATTATCTGCAGAATAAAAATTTGTATACCTAAATTGTCATAGAAATTGCTTTGTTGTATATCTTCTGGCTATCTAAAGAGTGTGCTTAGAGTGCAGTGAGTACGTAACTATTTTTTGCATTTTAATTGATTTGTAGAAATATTTTTCATGGGTAAAATCCAGTCGATACTACAACTCCCAGTGGGTTCCATAAAGATATGATAGTGAGTAAATGCTCTTAAGGTAATTGCAGAGAGTCTTCAGTTGTCGTCATATTTTAAATGGACAAAATCAATAACATCCGGAATTATTTATTATTCGACAGGTCAATATCGAACAATAAGTTCTCGTTTATGGTCACATTAAAACTCAAATTTGAAATTACGTTCGATAAAATATGAGTTTTCGGAGTGATCCCCAAACTGTATGTTTCTGTAATTTTAACTAAACAAAATTATGTCGCGATTCTAGTAACATCGTACAGTGTAACGCATTATTTTCTTTATATGTATGCGCTGAATAACAGAAAATATTATTAAAAATTTAATATTATTTTAGTGATATTTTTTTTCTTTGCATTAAATATAATAAAGGGGTACCCGATATTATCAAAATTTTAAAACGGGTTCATATTCTATACTAAAGTGCGTAATACATACATACTTTTAAATAAAAACTAAAAATGAAAAACTAAAAATCAAAATTTTAAAACGGGTTCATATTCTATACTAAAGTGCGTAATACATACATACTTTTAAATAAAAACTAAAAATGAAATATTATTATTAATCATTATTAGTCTAGCAAATATTTTATAAAAATGTTTAACTTATGTTATGTTGTATAGCACTTTTATCATTTATTTTGCACAATGTTCGATTCCTCCAACGTACAATAATTAGAGGACCAACTTTTAAAATTGCTTATATTTCAGTTGTTACGTTATAATAAACTTGTTGAAAATGAATAACTTCGTTCTTTAACTAACACCAAAAAAAAAGTTTAAGTGAAAGTTAAAATATAAAACAATTGATTCTTTTGAATCGTTTATCCTCGTTTTGTTCATCTACGACATACAATGATATTGTTTCAAATCAAACTATTCATTTTTGTGATTGTAACAAAAACTTTGTTTCAAGATTTTAACATAAAATATTATACTATTGTAAACATATTTTCTATTCTGACACAAAACAACAAAATGCCATTAAATAAAGGCATTATCTTACTTGTGCAAAATAGATTAAAGTTTAAAATAATGGTGTTATAACACAAGTAGTTATACAACTGTAGCTGTTTTCAATCTAAACTTATAACCAGTGGTAAACAATTTTAGGGAGGAAAATGCTTTTTGTGCTAGTAGTGGAAAAGTAAAGTCAAACCGAGCAAAACTTTTAATTAGTAGATGTTCTTTTCTCAAAGCAATTTTATTTTTATAGGGCAAAAGGAAATTAAATAGAAATAAATTTTGTAAGTATTTTATGAATTTTTTGTGAAACTTCTTCTTAAAAAAATCTGAAAATTAGTAATATTTTTTGTGGGATAAAATTTACTGTGTAGTGTGTACGGGCTCACGCCTTGTCATGTACCCATCACACATAGAAATAAAAAGGTTTAAAATTACACAATTATTTTAAATTGCATTAAATGCAGAAATAGGTTCGGCCAACCTGTAATTTAAGATAATTCATATCGTGGGAGAATGCTTATTCAGCAATCCACACAATTTAGTTTTAATTAGGCTTAAAACAATATAATAAAATTAGAATAATTTTCAGTACAAATAAAGAATTCTGTGTCAAGAAGAGACAGATTTTAATTGACAGGCAAAGAACTTGCTTCGATAAAATCTTTAATTTGCTCACCTTTCTCTGAATAATAGAAAGGTAAATTGGCGTATCTCCACCGTATAAACATAGAGATATTGGGCGCTAGACGCCAAGTTGATTAGCGTATCCTTTCGCTCATATACACATGTGTCTATTTGGAATTGGATCAATAAAATTACAATATCATTACAACTGTTTAGCATTGCTTAGATAGTCATAATCAGACTACAAACATCTGATATGAAGACAACACACTTCAGTTTTTTTCATGATAATGAATTCATTATACCTTTTCTGGAAATCATTTATAAATATTTAGCAATAAGCAAAAAATTTTTATATGTAAGACTTAACACTAAAATAAGTTCCACGAACTGTCTCAATAAAATTAATACCAAAGAGAAATTAGCGATGCTCCAGCCAAAAATAACTAACTAATACACCAACTACACAGCAAGCTAATAGGAAAATTGTTCCGTATAATGATATTGCTACAGATTAAGGAAATGCAATAAAACTCCCAAACAAAGAATATCTAACAAATCGAAAACTTCGCTCAACTATATTCCTAATTCAGTTCTTTTATGGAAAATAATAACGTAGTATTTCAGAGTTTAAAAATTAAGTTAAACGAATTATTTAGCCCTGCTATTAGGTTGAAAAAAACTTTCGAATCTTACGCTTGAATCCATTTTGGCCCACTTCTGATTTTTCATGAACAATTTGATGTAAAACCCTTTTCACCAGATATTTTAAATAATTTTTTAACTGAGAACATTAAATTTAAAACCAATACCGATAAAATGTTCAGTATTATTTAAAATTTGCTTGATGCACGTTTTAGTCGTCCAATATTCGCTCTATTATGAGCGAAGATAATTTTCATATGATAACAAGTGCTCTACACTTTGATGATGTTACCAACAGAAGACAGCAAAGTAATAGGGATAAGTTTGCCGCTATTCGCGAGTTATGGGACAATTGGGAAGCTCTTTTTCCAATGTTTTATAACTGTTCTGCAAATGTCACTATTGATGAGCAGCTAGTGGGTTTTAGAGGACGATATTCTTTTAGGCGGTATATGCCATCAAAGCAAGCCTTAGGTTTTGGTTAGCTGTAGACTCCAAGACAGGATATGTATGGAAAATACAACCGTACGTACAATATTTTTTGCGAACAGTTCGAAAAAACAAAATTTGTATCCTTTCCTTTATATACATTTTCCTTTGCTCTCAGTGAAACTGTAATACTTGTTTCCTATATTAGCCATAAAAATAAAGGCACTGTATTGATGAGCACCATGCACAAAAGTAATGAAATTGATTTCAATAATGATAAGAAGACACCTGGAATTGTTTCGCATTATAACTCTACAAAAGGTTTCTTATTTTGTGTGATTATTTAACGTGCCTGTAAAAATCATTTCCTTAGGAGGCGTTGATACTGCTGATCAAATGACTGGCTATTACATTACTAAACGAAAAACAAATCGATGTCCAAATGTATTTTCAAATATAATAGATATATCCGCATTGAATGAATTTATTTTATATTCCGAAATTGATTCTTCGTGGGCAGCAAATGATCAAATTTATACGTCGGCTAGCTAGGAGTCTAGCGGAAGGCTGCATGTTAAAAAGGACAGGCAAACCTAAAAATCGATTTGCAGCTGAGCTATTGACTCAACAACAAGCTCTGTCAGCAAATAGCGTACCATCTGCAAGCAGTGGTACACAAATTTTAGTTCTAAGAAAACGGGGAATTTGCAATTGGCGTAAATCGAAATGTGATGTCAAATGCATTATATTGTAACGACACGTTTTCGCGTTATGCTGGGATAGAGCTCGCGGCGTCCAGGGTTCGTTACAAAAAAAACGTTTTTCAATTAATCACAAGAGACACTTTTGTTTTTATAAAAAAAAATTCTTTTATTTATAATTCACTCTTAAAATACGTTATAATTAAACTGCACCACAACAGGGTACGCCAACGATGATCATCCGCGTCGTGGCCTTCAAGAGCTTTCGTCTCCACTTTCCGTCGGCTAGCCTACTGCTTCTCATACTGGAGCGAATAAAATTCTGGTCCAGTCTGAGCAGAACAGTTGGCCTGTCCACCAATCTTTGACCTGTCGCGGTTGTCACGAATAAGATTCTGAGGCAACCTTTCCACGTCGAAATTGGTGTTAGCCTCTTGACGATCTTGTCCGTCTTGTTCAGCTAGGGCGAATAAAATTCTGGCCTTGCTGACCAAGACGCGGCCTGGCTCTGGGCTCCGTCACCTGGGCGAATAAAATTCTGGCCAGGTGAAGTAGCGACAGCACTTACTGGGCCTGCCGATGACGATCAACCTCTCCGTGGCCTATTGACGACCTCGTCCGTCTTGTTCAGCTAGGGCGAATAAAATTCTGGCCTTGCTGAACAAAGCGCGGCCTGGTTCTGGGCTCCGTCACCTGGGCGAATAAAATTCTGTTCCAGGGGAAGTAGCGACAGCACTTACTGGGCCTGCCGATGGCGATCAACCTCTACGTGGCCTATTGACGATCTCGTCCGTCTTGTTCAGCTAGGGCGAATAAAATTCTGGCCTTGCTGAACAAAGCGCGGCCTGGTTCTGAGCTCCGTCACCTGGGCGAATAAAATTCTGTTCCAGGTGAAGTAGCGACAGCACTTACTGAGCCGGAGACCTTAGCGAGTCTCGTTTAATTCAAAGTCGAATAAGATTCTGGCTTTGATTGAACGAGAGAAACCTATTTGCAAGACTATTTTAATTAAGTTGAATAAAATTCTAACTCACTTAAAAGAAGTCTTGCCCGGTTGCTTGCCCGTGGCCAACTTAACTTCAATACGTATTTATCTCGCTTTTTATATGTTTCTGCCAGGCACACATACACACCCATACCACTAAACTACAGTTGATTGCTACTGTTTAGGGTTGTGTTTAATGGTATGTTCTTCTCACGGATGTATCCTCGTGTTAATAGGTGGCGCTTTTTAACGGCTATTATAAATTCAAATATTTCATTAACAATATAAAACAAACTTAACAATAAATGTGATTATAAAGATATGACAATTATATTACAGAATTCATTTATTACTTTAAACTTAAACAAAAAATGGGAAAGATGTATGTTTAATAAAAGAAATTAAGAAATTCATAAAATAAATAGAAAAAATAAAAATGTACAAATTCAAAAAATTCATAGTTAAATAAATTGAAAAATATGTAGTAGTCCAATAACGGTTATTATAAGAATTCAAATATTTTCTTCATTAATAATATAAAACAAACTTAACAATAAATGTGATTATAAGGATATGACAACTATATTACAGAATTCATTTATTACTTTAAACTTAAACAAAAAATGGGAAAGATGTATGTTTAATAAAAGAAATTAAGAAATTCATAAAATAAATAGAAAAAATAAAATGTACAAATTCATAATTGATAAGTTGGAAAAATAACCAATCACCTGCGACCACATGGCTATGTGACCAAAAACGAGCCTGCCGACTTTTGGTCGTCACATTGCCCCTCCTCTCCGGCAGAATAAAAAAAAAAAGACAAAAAAAAAATCAATGCAAATTGTGATGGGTTTTCTTCCCCTCCATTCCAGCCTGGAAAGCTCCCTTTTTATTTCAGAATGTGGACATCGTACTCTCCATTACTCCGAATTGTTACTTGGTAATTTACACCACCACTGGTGGTCAAGAATTTCATCCGTTGGGCTGTCCGGCGGTTCTTTAGGGCCCCTTTGATTTTTTCCATGACATCCCGAGGAATATTTTTATCTGACGAGTCGTCCTGGAACCGGGCTAGATTGGAAACCCCACTCACCCATTTATGGATGCTACTAAACTTTTGAGTGGTTTCTGGTGACCGAAGGCGGTGATTAACTCTGGGGGAGTTTTTTCCAGACTCCGATTCCGTAGCGGTATCTTTCATTCGGCAATTTACTTCATAGCCGTGTGCTGCTACTGTCATCCGTTTGTCGTGAGCATTCGGTGCCGCGGAGCTAGCGGATGATGAACCGGAGGATGATGTAGCCGATCCAGCCGATGATGTTGATAATGATTTGCCAGACCCTGGCGAGGCAGCGTGGGTATTAGCGAATGTTTTGGTGGTTACTTTTAGGGACCTGGCAGATGGGGTTAATGATGAACCGAAGGATGATATAGCCGATCCAGCCGCTGATGTTGATGATAATTTACACGACCCTGGTGAGGCAGTGTGGGTCTTAGGAAATGTTCTGGCGATTTCTTTTGTGAATCTGGCAGATAAGGTGGTTTCAAGACTGGTACTGCTGCTCGAAACGGAATCGCCTTCTGTGGATGACGTTCTGTATGTCCGGGAATGACTGGTTGACGGGGCGGATGGTGGCTTCTTCGTCGATATGCCGCAGGTAGTTGGAGAAGTCTCGTCCACTCGGGTTGTACTGGTTATGGTGGAAGATGATGGTGATGATAACTGGGAGGCCGTGGTTGTATTTTCGGCTGTCCCCTGTTCTATCCGTGGCCACTGATATTTCTCGTTCCAAGGTACCAGGAGTTGAACCTTCATCATTCTTTCGAAGCACTGCATTCCTGCATACCTATATTGGTTGTCCTTGAATTCCACATTTGCAAAACCCCTACGCTTAGGTGGGGTTGGTGGATGGTAGCTTTCGTTCTCGGAGTCCAGTGAGGGTGGTGATCTGGGGGGTAATGGTGACGGCGGGGTCGGGGGTCTCTTGTCTATTTGGCGATCGGTTTTCCCTAGAAACGTTCGTCGTAGTTCCTCTGTTACAACCGCATATACGCTTAAAATACGTAAATACTCTTCATATTCTAGTTGGGTTAGCTCCCGATAATCCTCCCCATTGCTGGTGATTGATCCGCCCTCGTTCGTTGTTCGAGTGGTCTTCGCCTTGGCCTCCTTTCCCTTCATGGTTGCTCGGAAACAAGTATGTTTGGTGCGCTGGCAATTGGATGCATCCCTTTGCCGTCCCTGTTGAGCCGTACTGCTATTGGGTCTATCCCGTCTACCCTTGCTGGTTGTCGGAACATCGATAAAGATGGTGCGTTTTCGTTTCCCTTGTTCCCGCTCCCATGACTTTCGATATTGGTTTTTGGCGGCATTAAACTTCTCCTCCATTTTGAGTTTCTGGGTCCCCTTTTTGTTTGCTGGTCCGTGACTATCGGGAGACAATGAGAGAATGGAAAGTATTAGGAGGGGATAAACAAATATTCAAGTATAGATAGACATAAATTGGTATTAATAAAAAAATGGTTTTAAATCGCCGACATGCGCCGTACGTGTTTCATCATTGGTTTGATTCTTAAGTTTGACAATTACGGGAGAAATATAACTGGATACTGCGTATGGACCTCCGAATTTTGGAGCTAGCTTGGCCGCAAACTTCTCGCTTGCTTTTGATAACGGATGTTGTTTAGCAAGTACCAGTTCGCCCATTTTCGGTTTCCATTTCCGACGACGTAAATTATAGTGGCGTTGTTGTTCGGTTGCCGCGTTGGCTATGTTTCTCTTGACGATATCAAAAACTTGTCTCATCTCCTCCGCTTGTTTTCTGGGGGGAAGGGTCTCGATACCTGACCCCACTGTGACTTCATCGAATAGCATTTTCGGTAAACGAGGCTCCCTTCCCTGGGTAAGGAACGCGGGAGAATATCCTGTCGTTTCTGACTTGCTCGTATTTATGGCCAACATTAATTCCGGTATGAATTCATCCCACTTATTGTGCTGGTTGTCGGAGAATTGTGCGATCATAGTTTTAATAGTGCGGTTAGCACGCTCAGTTGGGTTTTCTTGGGGTGTATATGGGGCCGTAAGTTGATGCTGAATCCCCATTTCAGATAAAAATCTCTTAAAAATGCGCGATGTAAATTGGGTACCGTTGTCACTTATTATCGCCTTAGGCACCCCATATCGTGCAAGAATTCGTTCGCGGAATGCCTTTATCAGACTTTCTGATGTAGCCTTTCTCAGCGGTATAAGTTCGCTCCATTTCGAGAACCTATCAAAAAAAACAAGTAACATCGTAGAGCCATGTTTTGTTCGTGGTAGAGGACCAACAAAATCGGAGCAGATTGTGGCCCACGGTTCCTCGGGTATGCGGGTCAGCATTTCACCCGCAGGTCGTTGTTGTGTGATCTTATGCCGCTGGCAGGATTCACATCTACGTACATATCTACTGATATCTCGGAACATTCCAGGCCAATAATAGCGAGTGGCTATTCTATTGCCTGTTTTTCTTATACCAAGGTGGCCGGCTGTCACACTGTCATGATTCTCGTTCAATACTCGTTGTCGTAGCGTTTTAGGCACACATAATTTCCAGGGATTTGCATCGTCTCCGTGTAACTGCCGGGAAAAATGCCGATATAATTGGCCGTTTACTTCACTGTAATCGGGATACTTTTTTGGGTTTTCTCGAATCTCTCGCTTTCGCTTCTTCAGCCATGAGCATTCTTCGGATGACGTAGACACATTGGCCACATTTGCGGTTACTCGTGGTTGCCGTGATAGGGCGTCAGCCACAATATTCTGCTTTCCTTTTCGATATGCTATAGTGTAGTTATATTGTTGTAGCTCTAATGCCCATCTAGCTAACCGTCCAGTCGGACTTTCTATCGAGTTAAGCCATTTTAGGGCCAAGTGGTCGGTCATTATGATGAACTTATACCCTTCCAAATATGGCCTCATCTTCCGGACTCCCCATATAATCGCTAAACATTCCTTTTCGGTGGTGGAATAATTCTGTTCTGCCCTATTGAGGTGTCGACTTGCATATGCGATGACCCGCTCTGATCCCTCGAGTTCCTGTGTCAGCACTACCCCTAAGCCAAAATCACTGGCGTCCGTTTGTAGCGTGAAAGTTGCATTGAAATCTGGGCATGCCAAAATAGGGGCTTCCGTTAATTTCCGCTTCAACTGTTCAAATGCCATCTGTTGATCTAATCCCCAATGCCAGTGTTTCCCTTTCTTCAGTAGATTGGTCAGTGGTCGTGAGATAGTGGCGAAATCGGACACAAATCTCCGATACCAGGATACTATTCCTAAAAAACGACGAACGTCCTTAACATTACACGGCGGAGGTATTTCCCTAATAGCCGCTATCTTTTCGGGGTCGGTCTTTATACCCTCGCCACTCACAACATGGCCAAGATATTTTGTTTCTTGTTTGAAAAATTCGCATTTCTCCGGGTTTATTCTTAAATTGGCTGCACGTAGACGCCGGAAAACCTCCCTTAAAACATTCAGATGCTCATCTAATGTTTTGCCGATTATGATAATATCGT
This sequence comes from Trichopoda pennipes, assembly GCA_030448955.1. Classification (NCBI taxonomy): domain Eukaryota; kingdom Metazoa; phylum Arthropoda; class Insecta; order Diptera; family Tachinidae; genus Trichopoda; species Trichopoda pennipes. The sequence goes on from JASKUP010000430.1 coordinate 12,473, forward strand.
CCAGGTAGGCAAAGGCGTATGGCTCCATATCGGGTCCAATGATATTGTCCAGGGCTCTCTGAAAGGTAGCCGGGGCAGAATGCAATCCAAAGGGCATGACTCGCCATTGGTACAGTCCTCTTCCGGTAACAGCGAAAGCAGTGTACTTTTTGCTGCTTACTTCCATCGGGATTTGCCAATATCCATCCTTCAGGTCGAGACTACTTACATATGTCGCATGGCGTAATCTATTCAAAATGGTATCTATTCTAGGTAATGGGTATGCATCGGGTACCGACCTTTTGTTTAATTGTCTGAAATCCATACACATCCTCCAGGTGCCGTTCTTCTTCTTCGCCAGAGTTACGGGGAAACTATACGGACTGTTGGATGGTTCTATAAACCCTTTTGCTAGCAACTTGTTAACTTCAGCGTCTATAATGGCTTGCATGGCGGGATTTCTCTGGGCATAACGGAGTTTGATCGGACGGTCATCTGTCATTATTATTCTATGGGCAGTAATATTCGACAGGCCAGATATTAAACTAAACTTTTGTAGTTCCGTTTCCAGAAATGTTTTTATTTTCTGTTGTTCCTCTGGTCCGTGCTCCGGTATAGTACGGTGCCCTATGGCCTCTTGTGCTTTCGGTTTTTCATTTGAGACGGCCTTGGCGGAGGTTGAATATTCCGGTTTTCTATTCGATTTTTTTAGATCGCTGACCAACCCTGCGCAGCTGATGGTGGCTCCGAATTTTCTTAAAAACTCCAAGCCCAACAGCATCTCTTCACAGCAGCCTGGCATAATCAGGAAAGTACACTTTTTAGTCTTGGTCCCGAAAGAAACAGTGTATTGGACACCCTGAGTGAGTCGTCGAATCGTACCATCGGCTAGGATTATTTCCTGATCCTCGGTCACAAGTGTTGAAGTGGCCTTTAGTTTAGCGTATAGAGATGGTTTGATGAAATTTCGGGACGCACCGGAGTCAATGGTAGCGGTTATTATCTCTCCATCTATGATTATGGTTGCTGTTAATCGTGTTGCTTCACAACTCAGTTTCGTTTTATTCCTTGAGGGTGGTCTGTTTGGAGGTACGGCAAGCCTCAGTTCTGCCGCCCTCCGCTTGCGTTTCCCGCACGGCGCGAATTCGAACTCCTATCCCCTGGAAGACCTTCAACTCCGCATGACTTGCAGGTGTCGCGCTGGATATTATCGGCCCTTACTGATCGGGACGTGGTTGGATGTTGTCTATTGTCCTGGGGGGATGAATCCTTTATGCTCTCTAGATCTTCTGCGAGTGCAATTAGTTCGCTTAGTGAAGTGAAAACCTTACGTCGAATGTACCATTTGAAATCCGACTGTGCGTTGCCAAAAATTCTTTCTAATTTTTGGCCTTCATTCAATTCCGAATGTCGCATTAAGTCCTGTAGGGCTAATACGTAGTCTTTAAACGGCTCCTTTATTCCTTGTCTTCTTTTCTGGATCTCATCTTCCAACCTTTCGTAGTATCTTGGTGGTAGAAAGAATTTACAAAAGTCCCTCTTGAAAGTGACCCAAGTAGACCATGATTGGTTGTTGTTGCGAAACCAGACTAGTGCGCGAGCGTTGAGGAATTCTGGCATAATTGGTGGTAAATGGTCCAGGGACACACAATACATTTGTGATAGTTCCTCTACCCGTTCTACAAATTCCAGTGGGTCGCTCGTGCCATTGTATCGTAGACCCCACTTTCGCACTGTGTCGATAATATTGATTCTGAACGTATTTGTTTCTGTCTCCGTAAGAGTGTCACGTTCGGCTTCCTCCTTTGCGGGCGACTTTGACATCGTATGGGTAGTTTTTCCTATCACATTTAGTGCAGAACCGGTGGTATCATATCTTGACTGGATATTTAGTAACCGTTTTGCATGGTCCTCCTCGTGTTCACCAGCTAGGAATTTAGCCCATCGTCTTCTAAGTTCTTCGACGGTGCCAGTTGTATCCAGTTGGAATTCATTTAAGTAGGATACTAAATCGTCCCGTTTAAGGGAATAAGCCCAGGATGATTTTAACATTTTTGTTTTTTTTTTTTTTTTAATTAATTTATATTGGTTTTTTTTTCTCTTTATTTAAATTTTCTTCTTTTTTTTTTTTTTTTTTTTTTTTATGGTGTATACAAATGAGAAATAAAATTCTTTTTTTTTTTTTTTTTTTTTTTGCAATAAACACTTTTATTTGTTGATAAAAAAATGGAGAAAATAAGATTTTTTTTTTTTTTTTTTTTTTTAAGTTTTAAGAAGTATAAATATTGGTTATGTAGTATATATTTTTTTTTCTTTCTTCAAAAGGTTTTGTTTTCTTTTTTTTTTTTTTTTAGTTTTTAGTTCTTTAAGAGTTTATTATTTTATTTTTTTTTTTTTTTTTTTTTAAAGTTTTATTTATTTATTTTTTTTTTTTTTTTAATTGGGACTTCCACACTGTCCCTGCTCGGGCGCCATTGTAACGACACGTTTTCGCGTTATGCTGGGATAGAGCTCGCGGCGTCCAGGGTTCGTTACAAAAAAAACGTTTTTCAATTAATCACAAGAGACACTTTTGTTTTTATAAAAAAAAATTCTTTTATTTATAATTCACTCTTAAAATACGTTATAATTAAACTGCACCACAACAGGGTACGCCAACGATGATCATCCGCGTCGTGGCCTTCAAGAGCTTTCGTCTCCACTTTCCGTCGGCTAGCCTACTGCTTCTCATACTGGAGCGAATAAAATTCTGGTCCAGTCTGAGCAGAACAGTTGGCCTGTCCACCAATCTTTGACCTGTCGCGGTTGTCACGAATAAGATTCTGAGGCAACCTTTCCACGTCGAAATTGGTGTTAGCCTCTTGACGATCTTGTCCGTCTTGTTCAGCTAGGGCGAATAAAATTCTGGCCTTGCTGACCAAGACGCGGCCTGGCTCTGGGCTCCGTCACCTGGGCGAATAAAATTCTGGCCAGGTGAAGTAGCGACAGCACTTACTGGGCCTGCCGATGACGATCAACCTCTCCGTGGCCTATTGACGACCTCGTCCGTCTTGTTCAGCTAGGGCGAATAAAATTCTGGCCTTGCTGAACAAAGCGCGGCCTGGTTCTGGGCTCCGTCACCTGGGCGAATAAAATTCTGTTCCAGGGGAAGTAGCGACAGCACTTACTGGGCCTGCCGATGGCGATCAACCTCTACGTGGCCTATTGACGATCTCGTCCGTCTTGTTCAGCTAGGGCGAATAAAATTCTGGCCTTGCTGAACAAAGCGCGGCCTGGTTCTGAGCTCCGTCACCTGGGCGAATAAAATTCTGTTCCAGGTGAAGTAGCGACAGCACTTACTGAGCCGGAGACCTTAGCGAGTCTCGTTTAATTCAAAGTCGAATAAGATTCTGGCTTTGATTGAACGAGAGAAACCTATTTGCAAGACTATTTTAATTAAGTTGAATAAAATTCTAACTCACTTAAAAGAAGTCTTGCCCGGTTGCTTGCCCGTGGCCAACTTAACTTCAATACGTATTTATCTCGCTTTTTATATGTTTCTGCCAGGCACACATACACACCCATACCACTAAACTACAGTTGATTGCTACTGTTTAGGGTTGTGTTTAATGGTATGTTCTTCTCACGGATGTATCCTCGTGTTAATAGGTGGCGCTTTTTAACGGCTATTATAAATTCAAATATTTCATTAACAATATAAAACAAACTTAACAATAAATGTGATTATAAAGATATGACAATTATATTACAGAATTCATTTATTACTTTAAACTTAAACAAAAAATGGGAAAGATGTATGTTTAATAAAAGAAATTAAGAAATTCATAAAATAAATAGAAAAAATAAAATGTACAAATTCATAATTGATAAGTTGGAAAAATAACCAATCACCTGCGACCACATGGCTATGTGACCAAAAACGAGCCTGCCGACTTTTGGTCGTCACAATATGCAATAAATTTATAAGCAAATTAAATCGAAAAACGATATGCACATCTTGGTGCGAAAGTAATAATACACTATATCTAGTGCTTTCTTTTCTTCATATACTTTTAATGAAATTCAATTTAAATAAATTGCATCGACCAAAATGGTCCGTAACCTAAGATTTGGTACTTTTAAATTTTTTCTGTTATATTTTATCCTAAATAGTTGAAAACTCATTTAAGGCATTAAAATAGAAAACAACAATCCTGAGTTGGCATTTTAAGTTGATACAATAACCCATTCCAAATAAAAAAGAAAATAAAAAAAAAATTCACCAAAAAGGTCCAAACCTAACAGCAGGGTTAATTATTACATATAAAATAAATACGGTGGTAACTTTGTTGTGCTGACACACTAACGTCTCAACTTGAAATAATACATTTGCTCAGCAAGTGGTGCTTATATAGTTGCTTTAAGCGATTCTCGAACATATAAGAATAATTTACTGTAAATTTACCCCATTTTGTTGTTGTTATTTTCATTCAGTTGAGGCGCCTGCTTGGCTGTTTGAATTGTTGTTTTTGTTCTCTGTTGTTAACTCCTTTGGTATAATATCTCATAAGCATGTTGTTGTTGTTTAGTGTGTACAAGATTTTCTAGAAAACTACGCAGTTTTCTACTACTACGACCCACGCACAGTAGGTCGTTTACTTTTCTTTTACTGTTAATTATTTTCTTTTGAAACTTAATAAATTATTTTTGTAATATTATATTAAACTGTATGTAATTTATAATTATTCGGAATCATTTTCAATATAAGCAATTTTATTTCGTGCTTGATTTCTTTAAATAAATATTTCATGATATTCTCACAAAATATTTATTACAAAAAGTTTTATTAAAAAATAAACATCTTATGATATTCTCATAAAACATTTATTCAAATAACAATAAAAATATTTGAAATGCATTGTAATGGGGGAGAGCACATCCATATTGCGATTTCACTACTGCTCAAATAGCTCATCAGTGAATTTTACCCTAATATTGTATAGAAAAACTTAAGAATCTTATATCCAAAGCCAAACTGATTCAATGAGAATTTTTCATAAAATCAACATAGCATAGATAGCAAGACTCAAACACACTTTCATACAAACACTACAAAACATTTCAAAACAACAAAAAACATTATTTATTTTCAATCATTTCTACATAAGGGTTTCCAATGAAATTTATAAATTACATATGAATGGTTTATTTGTTTTTATTTCAATAAATGTTTTGTGAGAATATCATAAGATATTTATTTTTTAATAAATATTTTGTGAGAATATCATGAAATATTTATTTAAAGGAATCAAGCACGAAATAAAATTGCTTATATTAAACTGTATGTGTATATCTAATCTATTAAATACAAGTGTTTTTCCTGATGAATATTTATACTCAAAAATAGATTTGCTCAATAATCTTTATCTATTTAGACAGTTTTTAGCCTAATAAGATTTTCTTCAGTCGCATAACTTTAATCTTTGTAAGATGCAATGCCTTAATGTACATAGCTCCAAAAAATGTGTAAAAAATAAGTTCAGTTTAAAATTGTTAATATCTGAACTGCTCTGATTTATTGAATTTCGTAGTTATTTAAATAGCACTACTGATTTAAACACTTTGAGGAGATTTCTGAACATTATAAAAATAATAATCTACTAAAACTTGTATAAAATTGTCGGCTTTAGTAGTTTAAATCTGTTTTTAAATTGTCAGTGATATTAAAAATCACACAAAAACAATTTTTCTCTATATAAATTGTGTTTTATTTTTTATTGCCTAAAATAATTCATTATTTTAAAAATATTTTGAGCAATAATAGAAAAATGTATGAACGATTTAAATATCTATCATTTTATTATGTTTTACAAGATTACATAGGATCAATAGTCAGTTATAAACCGAAACAAAAATATCTAATAGAAAAGAATTTAGTTGAAAAGATGCTAATCTTCGAAAGAATTTTTCTAAGGACACTGAAAAAATATTTGTGTTTCTATTTGTTTTTATATTAATTAATTTCTTAAGTAAATTTGCAATTGGCTTAATTATATATTATATAAAAATCTTTGAAAAAATTCTATATAAGTAATTAGTGGAACCAATTTCCTATCCGAAAATTAAAAAGGTTTAAATGAGTTGAAACACCTTTTTCTGTGTAGGCATAATTTTAGTTTTTTTTTACCTTGTGTATAAAATAACAATTAATAAAAAAGGCTCCTCAATCACTTTATTTATATGTTACTCGTAGTATTAAACAATTTATTATAATTGTAGTATTATTTTATAAATGTTTTTATGTCAAGTAGTAGAATAATTGGGTCATAAAAAGCAAATCATAATTCCATTAAAATTTTCAGCCGAAAAATATAATACACCAAATCGCATTGATTGACATAACATTCAAATAAACGTTCTACTTCTGATGCTAAGGCGTATACTTATTTATTAGTTTAACACTCATACTCATATGTGTCTATATTCATCCTTATTCTGTTTGGTGACGGCATTACAAGACGATGTCGTGTTTTTATTGTTTACTGTAAATCCGTATTCTCGTTGAAAATATATTGCAATACATGTTTGGTATTGTCAGTCATCGATAAGACTGGCAATCCCAATCATGTATGTTCTGTAAGACAATTTGACATTGATGTTGCCTTAAATCGCCGTTGATATTGTTGTCAGCTATTGTGGTGTCGTGCAGTTATAAACAACAATTTATAAAGATTAAGAAAACTAAAAACACAAAATAAAATACAAGTAAAATAGAAACTGGAAAAAATTAAAATTACCAACGCCAACCAACTTGAAAAATTAGTGGAAGAATTGGGAAAAAATGCATCACTTGCCAGGGGATTTCGAAGAGGCAGTGTTTCCACTAATTTTAAGAAACAATGGGAAAGTGTTGCGAATGCTCTAAACGCCTTTAGCTCACCAAATAGAATGAGTGATGGATAGCATAAAGTATAATAAGTAGTTCTTTACAAATACATGTTTGACAAAACTCTTTTTACAGATTTGGTGAGACTTAAAATTTAAAGTAACAAAATGATGGTAAAAAACAGTGAGATGAACTTTTGGATTTTAATTTATATTGATTTTTAATTTTTTTAGGTTCAATTTGATACAGATATTATTTTATTTCATAACAATTTTGTTAATTCGACTCGTTTGTCGAATTTGTATGACAACAAACGACACTTTGATTGAGTCGCCTTAAAATGTAATTTTGAATTATTCAATTCCAGCACTTAAACTGAATTGAACGGTTTCTTTTATTTTCTGTGTAACAAACGGCACTGTGGCCGTCTTTTAAGTAAAAGATGACTTCTTCTTAAGATAAAAAAAAGAGAGAGAGAGAGATTTTATTATTAAAATTTTTAAGCTCATATACTAAATTTTATCATTAAAAGTGCCATGTTAACAAAACAATAAAACTACTCAAATAATTTTGTAATTAAATACACCTGTGGAAGCAGTCCAAAACACAAAAACAATTATACACACATTTCAAATATGACAATTTAAAAAATAAACAAAATAACATCAACGTATACGTGTGTAAGTTTAATTAAAATAAAATAAGAATTTAAATATTTTATCAAAAAGTAGTACGCAAATGAATTAACTGACTCAAATATTAGATAAATATGTTATATTATATTGTTACGTTTATAAATTTTATAAACGTTTTGTTGTAAGTTTTTTATTGCAAAATAAATAACACCAGTTTTTAAATCTATAACTACACAAAGTTGACACTTCAGAACAATTTACTTAAAATGCACGTCTTTACTTTATGAAGTTAAATTTTACACTGATTGACTATCTACTCGGACGATGCCCTTTTATATTTGTCCATTTAAAGTCTAGAAAATTTAGGAATCTTCTATTCCCTTTCTATCACATTTTGTTGTTATATGTTGTTTATTCAATGTATAGGCGCCTGTATGTCTGTGTGTATTTTTGTTTTTGTTTTTATACTGTTTTTCTCTTAGCAAGCCACGCAGTTCGTAAACAACATACCTAGCAGTTCACTTTATTGCTTAATAATTTTTTTGTAAAACTTAAGCAAGACACATCCGTAACAATATTAAAATGATCGATAAACTGCCAACGTCGATAGAAGATTCTTAGGGAATACCAAATTAGTATTGATGTTGTCGTAAAGTGATATTGCCTCATAATTGACGAAGATGTCGCCATCGCCAAACAGAATAAGGGTGATTATTTTTAAAATATGTCAACTACGTATTCATAACACATAGGAAGAGCGTTTATTTCGAAAATTTATAAAGAAAAAAAAAATAAAAGAATTCGAGTCGTCAGTATTTTTACTTTTCATTAACTTACTGAGAGAACAAGCAGACAGTTTTGTTAAGAAATAATGCCTTATTTACAATTTTAACAAATATTAAAAATTTGCAGTATAAGTCTTCTTTTTCAAATAATATCTTTTTTGTTAATTTTAAATTATGAATCTGTAATACGAAAAATTTATGAATAAAACAAATTGATAAAATAAATAATTATATATAATTATTTATTGTATTTATTTAATTGAGTAACAATTATATATTTAATTAATTATAGGGTAATTAATATTTTCAAAATTTTTAAAATTATTACTCGATTTATTTTAGTATTATAACGAAATATATACGTCTTAAGTTCACGTATATTTTAAATTCTAAATTTGGAATTGATAGAAAATGCAAAAGTTAAAGAACTTACTTATCATAAACAACAAATAAATCAGTTGGCAAAATTAGGAGAGACTGTCTCAAAAAAATCATAAAATAAAATTCATCGAATAATTAAGATTGATTGCGCGTGTAAAGGAAATATAATAAATGCAGATTTTGGTTTTTCATTATTTGATGGATTGACGACAGAAAGTACACTCTTTAGCATACACAAATTTTCTAAGTCGGCTGAATTGTTATGCCGCAACCAACTTATTTTTAAAGCCGTTACGATTCGAAGGAAGAGTTGGTTTCAAAACATAATTGTGAGATTAGAATTGCTACCTAAATTATAGCGAGTTTTGTTTATTTTTTAAGGGATTCAAATATGTTTTTTATTATTTTAAAATTATTCCATTAATTATTGTTGCTTTATTTTAAATTATCCCAGAACAATATCAAAAGTTCGGAATGTATCCATAACACGGACAGCCTGCTTGCGTGGATTTGGATACTCTATGGCTCTTTACAGCCTGAGATATACTCTCTTTTATTTAAAATATCTTATTAAACTATGATTTTTTTTTTCCTTCATTTAACGTGACTATAGGATAATAATTTTCCATTTTTACAAGAAGCTCCCACTTGCCTTTCTATCCGATGACCCAACAACAATTATTATTTTCATAATTGTGGACTTTTTTGAGATTATATCTCACCATTTTTTTTAGTAAACCAACAAGATAGCTCTACCAACGTAGCTTTCGCGTCTGCTCTATAGTTTTGAGTTCATGGAAAATTTGGTGGTGATGGAATGAAACAACCGATTAAGCCCCGTGTATCTGTTTATGTGACACATTCGCTTTTTTGAAATTAACTAGCTATTTATTAATATTAATTAGCAAAACAATCGGTTTTCTTTATAATCCTTCTGCTTAATTGCAAATTTTGTTTGATGCAGCAGTGATTGCGTATTTATTTAACGGGGCTTTGACTTCAAATAACTCTACTGCAATAGTTTTCCCATTTTTATACGCATGAAAATGCCATACAAATTAAATAGTCCATGAAATGAAAAATTTTATCTTATTAATTAGCTGAATACAAAATGTAATAATAACTATTATACTATAAACTAAAAGAGCTTAAATATTCTTTCTGCAAAGGCTTGCTTAACAAGACCGGTTTCATTTTAAGCAATTTATTTATTTATTTATTTATTAGTATTTATAATACTTTAAAACACATTTATAACAATTAATAATAAATAAGTTTCAAAATTATAAAGTTTCAAATTTGTAAAGTCAATATGAAATTTTATCCATTGTTCTTCACAAAATCCACATATCTTCTCCTAAATACAAAATAAATCCGTTCCGTTTTTATATCACTTGTTGGTGTATTAAATAGTTTCATGCCTTTATAAAAAAGAGATCTCTATGCTGTTGTTGTAGTCGCCTTCCTTAACCTGAAATCTTCTATATTCCGCAGTCCATATGATTGTATTTCACCGAAATATTCTATTTGTTCACATAGATATTTCGGAGCTTTACCATGTCCAATTTTATATTATTTATATTATTATAAGACTGAGAGTGTTGAATTCGAGACGTTGTCTGATATTTATCCTTCGAAGTGTGTTAAGCATAGCCCGTATCGATGTATATCTGCTGCATTTTAATATAGTTCTCATTGCCTTGATCTGTAACTTTTGTAGCATTTCCAATTGTGATTCGTTGCAGCAGTAAATATTATTAACGATTCGTATTCAAGATGAGGTTTTATAATTGTATTGTAAATATTCACCGCTGTCATTGTAGACACTTTGTTTCTAATTATCCTGAGAAATCCAATTTTTTGCCCATTTTTTTACATATA
>JASKUP010000431.1:0-10000 GCA_030448955.1 Trichopoda pennipes
GAGAAAATATCGACACAACAGTAAATGTCATGCTCTTCTAATCCATCTACCATATCTCTCTTCGAAAGACTTCCATGGTAGTACGATTATAAAACAGAAAAGAAACTCTTCCGATATCTCTCGACGGCTTCTTTATGGTCCGTTCCTGTTGCCAGGATGAGCACAAGGCCATATTTAATAACAAACGGATACTCAACAGGTTACGGAATTGGAACCGTATTCCCTTTCGTTCAAAATTATTCAAGAGGTCAACTACTATGTAAAAAAAATAATTTTTTACTTTCATTATTACTTGAAAATTTTCGGGCTTTCGCCTTGACTTAGGACCGACTAACTCGTGATCAACCACTGTTCACACGAAACCCTTCTCCACTTCAGTCCTCCAAGGTCTCATTCGATTATTTGCTACTACCACCAAGATCTGTACCAATGGCAGCTCCATGCAGGCTTACGCCAAACACTTCTATGCTCACCATTGTACCCTCCTACTCACTAAAGTTTCAAAGTTTATTAATTCAACCGAGATTGAACATAAACCATCTACTTTAGCGGTAATGTATAGGTATACAACTTAAGCGCCATCCATTTTAAGGGCTAGTTGCTTCGGCAGGTGAGTTGTTACACACTCCTTAGCGGATTACGACTTCCATGTCCACCGTCCTGCTGTTTTAAGCAACCAACGCCTTTCATGGTATCTGCATGAGTTGTTAATTTGGGCACCGTAACATTACGTTTGGTTCATCCCACAGCGCCAGTTCTGCTTACCAAAAGTGGCCCACTGGGCACATTATATCACAACCACAACCTTCATACCAAGAAAGGTGAGGTTCTTACCCATTTAAAGTTTGAGAATAGGTTAAGGTCGTTTCGACCCTAAGGCCTCTAATCATTCGCTTTACCAGATAAGATTATTTTACATAATCTTTAAATGCACCAGCTATCCTGAGGGAAACTTCGGAGGGAACCAGCTACTAGATGGTTCGATTGGTCTTTCGCCCCCTATACTCAATTCTGACAATCGATTTGCACGTCAGAACTGTTTCGGTCTTCCATCAGGGTTTCCCCTGACTTCAACCTGATCAAGTATAGTTCACCATCTTTCGGGTCACAGCATATATGCTCAAGGTACGCTCTAGATAGAGGTATAAATAATATAAATATTATTATACATAACTGTATAGAACGCCCCGGGATTGAATTAATAGACTATTAAAAATAGATACTAAAAACTAATCCCATTAAAAAGTTATGTTAATTTCGCTATTAAGTTTGTTATTCCCAATAACTTGCATATATGTTAGACTCCTTGGTCCGTGTTTCAAGACGGGTCCCGAAGGTATCCTGAATCTTTCGCATTGTTAATCATATAAGTGCATATAATAAACATAAAAATCAATAATTAATATGCCATTATAAAATAAAAATTTATTTAAGCACTATATATAATAAAACTATCAATACTTTATCAAATCAAAAGCATTTATTCTATATTAAATTGCAAGCAAAATAATTTGAATAAACTTACGCATATTGATCTTATGATAAATATTTAATTTAATATTAATAGATTACAATGTCCTTTATAGAAAAAATGCACACCATTATTATAATATATATTTTTTATATATATTAAAATCATAATGATGAATTTTCTATAACGGATATTCAGGTTCATCGGGCTTAACCTCTAAGCAGTTTCACGTACTATTTAACTCTCTATTCAGAGTTCTTTTCAACTTTCCCTCACGGTACTTGTTTACTATCGGTCTCATGGTTATATTTAGTTTTAGATGGAGTTTACCACCCACTTAGTGCTGCACTATCAAGCAACACGACTCTTTGGAAATGTCATCTAGTAATCATTAACGTTATACGGGCCTGGCACCCTCTATGGGTAAATGGCCTCATTTAAGAAGGACTTAAATCGTTAATTTCTCATACTAGAAATTTGACACTCCATACACTGCATCTCACATTTGCCATAGAGACAAAGTGACTTAGTGCTGAACTGTTTTCTTTTCGCTCGCCGCTACTAAGAAAATCCTTGTTAGTTTCTTTTCCACCCCTCATTAATATGCTTAAATTCAGGGGGTAATCCCATATGAGTTGAGGTTGTATAATTATAAAAGTTAATTTTTATTTTAACTAAAATATATATCATAACTACCAATTCATAAATAAAATCTTTTTTTTTTCTGTTCTGCTACACAAGGGGCCGCCACTTTACCAAAAAAATGCCACCTTATAGTGTTATATAAATTTGCATTTGTGCAAATGTTAATGTGTATTTTGTGCCCAAACCCATAAAAAGCACACACATTCATTTATCCATAGAGCGGAATGGAATTTTTATTCTTTTTATTTCTTAAATGAGACAATTCTAGATTCATAAATTATTTTATGCTAGACCTTCCTCAACAAAATAAAAGAATTTATTTTGATTTTATTTAATGAGAGGTATTTTAATATCTTTATATATTAGTATTATGAATTAATTCTATCCAATAATACAATATGTGCTTTAAAAAAATTATAAAAAAAAAAAAATCTCTACATAATAAATTATTATAGAGATTTTAATATATTATAATTAAAAGCAACTTGTTAAGCATAGTCTTACAACCCTCAACCATATGTAGTCCAAGCAGCACTCTAATTATAAATTAAAGTACATTACAGCATGGACTGCGATATGCGTTCAAAATATCGATGTTCATGTGTCCTGCAGTTCACACGATGACGCACAGTTTGCTGCGTTCTTCATCGATCCATGAGCCAAGTGATCCACCGCTTAGAGTGATAATTTTATTTTATTTTAAATAAGCAATTCACAAATATATTTATTGAAAGAAATCAAAAATACACCAAAAAATTAATTGGCATATATCAATTCCTTCAATAATATTCAATACTTTATAAACATAAAATTTATGTTGCGAATGTCTTAGTTCCAAAAGAACATAATATTAACTTATATAAATATATAAGTACAACTATAATTTTATGTTTTATTCATTCAACGTCACTAAATACAATGACGATCCATTTGTTACCTCTTTTTAGCACACTTTTACCACTTATCCCATTTATTTTTAGATATTTCACATTTCATTTTCACTTATGTTTATCTCATTTTATTGTTAGACATTTCATTGTTAGACATTTCATTATTAGACATCATTAGATATTTCATTTTTAGACATCCATGTAAACATCGTCGTCACTAATAAGAATGACGTTCATTTGTTACCTTTTTTATCGCTTTTACCCGCTATTTTTTGATACATCAATTTTAGATATTTTTCTCATTTATATATGATTTTTGGCTTATATATGATTTTTGTGACAAGCACTTATAATTTTAATTATAATACTAAAATTCATTAATATTATAATTTTGTTTAACGGTAAGGAACACATTAATGATCCTTCCGCAGGTTCACCTACGGAAACCTTGTTACGACTTTTACTTCCTCTAAATAATCAAGTTCGGTCAACTTTTGCGAAACATCTGTAACACACGAGGCGTTACAGTGATCACGTCCGAAGACCTCACTAAATAATTCAATCGGTAGTAGCGACGGGCGGTGTGCACAAAGGGCAGGGACTTAATCAATGCGAGTTAATGACTCGCACTTACTAGGAATTCCAAGTTCATGTGAACAGTTTCAGTTCACAATCCCAAGCATGAAAGTGGTTCAGCGGTTTACCCGGACCTCTCGGTCTAGGAAATACACGTTGATACTTTCATTGTAGCGCGCGTGCAGCCCAGGACATCTAAGGGCATCACAGACCTGTTATTGCTCAATCTCATTATTGCTAGACGCAATTTGTCCATTTAAGAAGCTAGTGTCCTTTATAATGGGACAAACCAACAGGTACGGCTCCACTCTTGTAGACATCATCAAACACTTACACATTTTACTATGCTCATGAATGAAGGTTACAAAAAGCTTCAAACACCATAATCCTGAAAGCATCTATTTAATATATTTGAGTCTCGTTCGTTATCGGAATTAACCAGACAAATCACTCCACGAACTAAGAACGGCCATGCACCACCACCCATAGATTCGAGAAAGAGCTATCAATCTGTCTTACACACTTATGTTCGGACCTGGTAAGTTTTCCCGTGTTGAGTCAAATTAAGCCGCAGGCTCCACTCCTGGTGGTGCCCTTCCGTCAATTCCTTTAAGTTTCAGCTTTGCAACCATACTTCCCCCGGAGCCCAAAAGCTTTGGTTTCCCGGGAAGCGACTGAGAGAGCCATGATAGTAGCTACACCCAATTGCTAGCTGGCATCGTTTATGGTTAGAACTAGGGCGGTATCTGATCGCCTTCGAACCTCTAACTTTCGTTCTTGATTAATGAAAACATCTTTGGCAAATGCTTTCGCTTAAGTTAGTCTTACGACGGTCCAAGAATTTCACCTCTCGCGTCGTAATACTAATGCCCCCAAACTGCTTCTATTAATCATTACCTCTTGATCTAAAAACCAATGAAAGTAGAACAGGGGTCTTATTTCATTATTCCATGCACAAAATATTCAGGCATTTGGAGCCTGCTTTAAGCACTCTAATTTGTTCAAAGTAATTGTACCGGCCCACAACAACACTCGATGAAGAGCACTGAAGCAGGTTTAAATAGGAGGAATATGTGAAAAATACGAGTATTTAACACACATAAGAACTCCACCGGTAATACGCTTACATACATAAGGTACAGTACAAACTACAATTATAGTTGTACTACCCGCATGAAGCACAATTTCAACTACGAACGTTTTAACCGCAACAACTTTAATATACGCTATTGGAGCTGGAGTTACCGCGGCTGCTGGCACCAGACTTGCCCTCCAATAGGTCCTTGTTAAAGGATTTAAAGTGTACTCATTCCAATTACAGGGCCTCTAATATGAGTCCTGTATTGTTATTTTTCGTCACTACCTCCCCGAGCTGGGAGTGGGTAATTTACGCGCCTGCTGCCTTCCTTAGATGTGGTAGCCGTTTCTCAGGCTCCCTCTCCGGAATCGAACCCTGATTCCCCGTTACCCGTAGCAACCATGGTAGTCCTAGATACTACCATCAAAAGTTGATAGGGCAGACATTTGAAAGATCTGTCGCCGGTACGAGACCATGCGATCTGCAAGTTATCTAGAGTTCAACCATAATAACGATCTTGCGATCGCTTGGTTTTAGCCTAATAAAAGCACACGTCCCAAAGGTCCGTGTTTATAATGCATGTATTAGCTCTAGAATTACCACAGTTATCCAAGTAACTGCTAACGATCTAAGGAACCATAACTGATATAATGAGCCTTTTGCGGTTTCACTATTAATTCGTGTGTACTTAGACATGCATGGCTTAATCTTTGAGACAAGCATATAACTACTGGCAGGATCAACCAGAATAATGTTTTCTTTATATTTTCAATTAAACGAAAAATCAGCATATTTATGTGCGTCATTTTCGTCATTTTCATATAGTTAATAAAATTTTTCATTTTATAACATCTACTTATTTATCATTGCATACATATTGTATTTTCCAATACATATGATTTTATTTTGATATGTAATTAAGAATTACATATATACTCTTATATAAAAAAAGAATTTTTATATTTTCAAAAAATGCCACAAAAACAAATTCATCAATGTTGTATATAAATTACAACATAATTTATAAAGTTTAAATTAAAGCTAAAGACAAATTTAGCTTTATTACTTTATTGAATTTCCTTCAGAGTTAAGGATTATTTGCTACGACCACCAACACCATATTTTTTGTTCTTCTTTATATGTATTTTACTCTATTTGCATTTTTGCCTTTTTGTACTTTTGCCTTCTTGTACTTTTGTACTTTGCCGCCTTCTTGTAACTTTTGTACTTTTGCGTGCTATTCTCGTTTGTCTATCTACTTATTTATTTAAAACGCCACTGGCCTAATAGACAAGCACTGTGTATTGTATATACTGAATAATACTCCAACCGTCAAAAATCCATACAATACATTCTTAATTGAACCGGTTGCCCACACGCGGTATAATGTTTTTTCATTTTATTTTTTATATGGGTTTTACCCAAGGGTTGGATAATATTTTTAACTCTTCCAGAAAACAATAAAAATAATAAAACGTAAATCCATCTTTGCTTCAATTAATTTAAAGCACGATGGATAATGAGGATATAATATAAATAATATATATTATTATATAAAATAATATATTGGTGGTGTAACGGATTCTTTGCTTACCCAAAAAAATACAAATTAGGCCGACAAAGAATCCATTTAAAAAAAACCATCCGTTTAAAAAATACATTTATTGATTTCATACTTCCATTTTTAGTGTGGTTTAACAAAAATTCTCGATCTACCCATTTATAAAAAAAAAAAAATTACAAATTAGGCGGACGATGAGAACCCCAAAACCAATCACCCAACGAAAGAGAATCTTAATTGCAAACTTTTTGTTTTACTCTTCATATTATATTATAATTTTTAATAATTTCTGTTTTAGCGATATACGCTAAAAAAAAAAAATTCATTTTCCATTAATGCTGTGGTGTTTAATAGCAAAATCTCAGTTTACCCATTTATAAAAATTAATAATTACAAATTAGGCCGACGTGAGCTCACACAAAACTATCCACTAAACAAATATAAGTATCAATTTTAATCAAATAATACAATATGTAAAACAAAATTGTGAGGTAAATTGCTTAACAATACACAATTTAAGCATAATACCTATAGATGTTTTCAAGCAACTTATCCGCCAATTTTGTTTTTTTTTTTTTTTAAACAAACTTCTAGGGTAAAGTGATGTAGCGCAAATACTTTAATAACTATACTTATAGATGTTTTCAAGCAACTGATCCGCCAATTTCGTAAAATTATCTACTTTAAACATTATGTTTTTACTAAAACGGATGTATTGTGAAATAAATAATTATATTTTACATATTAAACACATATTTCTTCTTTATTACTTTTTTTTATTGTGGATTTTTTTCACTTTATTTCATTTAATTGTTTTCATATATAAGTTATAAAAGTTATATAACGTGTAATTTATTTTATTAGTTTATAAAACACTTTATATTAACATATTTTAATAACATTTACAAGTTCATAAAATCCAAATTTTAACTATACGACTTTGATTATATAAAAATTTAGTTTTAAAATATATTAAAAACATAACTATCAGTTTATAAAATACAGATTTTAGTCATAGTTTATATATTTTATTATAATTTAACTTGCAAGTTTATGAACTACAACTTAAGTTGATCAATACAAATTCCTGTAAATTTTTATTTATTAAATTATAAATTTATTTATATATTTCAAGTAATAACTTATGTTATATTAATAAGTTATATTATAACTTTCACGTTATAAGTTATCGTTTTATTTATATATGTTTTTAATAATAACTTAAGTTTAATAGTAACTAATTTACTATTTGATTATTGTTTCAACTTATGTTTGAACTTTTAGTTAATATATTTTATTATAATTCAACTTGCAAGTTAATGAACTACAACTTAAGTTGATTAGTGTTTCAACTTATGTTTGAACTTATAGTTTATATATTTTATTATAATTTAACTTGCAAGTTTATGAACTACAACTTAAGTTGATCAATATAAATTTCTGTAAATTTTTATTTATTAAATTATTAATTTTTTTATATATTTCAAGTAATAACTTATGTTATATTAATAAGTTATATTATAACTTTCACGTTACAAGTTATCGTTTTATTTATATATTTTTTTAATAATAACTTAAGTTTAATAGTAACTTATTTACTATTTGATTATTGTTTCAACTTATGTTTGAACTTTTAGTTTATATATTTTATTATAATTTAACTTGCAAGTTTATGAACTACAACTTAAGTTGATTAGTGTTTCAACTTATGTTTGAACTTATAGTTAATAAAATCCATATTTTAACTATACGACTTTGATTATATAAAAATTTAGTTTTAAAATATATTAAAAACATAACTATCAGTTTATAAAATACAGATTTTAGTCATAGTTTATATATTTTATTATAATTTATCTTGCAAGTTTTAAGTTATTATTTTTTTATTTATATATTTCAAGTAATAACTTATGTTATATTAATAAGTTATATTATAACTTTCACGTTATAAGTTATCGTTTTATTTATATATGTTTTTAATAATAACTTAAATTTAATAGTAACTAATTTACTATTTGATTATTGTTTCAACTTATGTTTGAACTTTTAGTTAATATATTTTATTATAATTCAACTTGCAAGTTAATGAACTACAACTTAAGTTGATTAGTGTTTCAACTTATGTTTGAACTTATAGTTTATATATTTTATTATAATTTAACTTGCAAGTTTATGAACTACAACTTAAGTTGATCAATACAAATTCCTGTAAATTTTTATTTATTAAATTATAAATTTATTTATATATTTCAAGTAATAACTTATGTTATATTAATAAGTTATATTATAACTTTCACGTTATAAGTTATCGTTTTATTTATATGTTTTTAATAATAAACTTAAGTTTAATAGTAACTTATTTACTATTTGATTATTGTTTCAACTTATGTTTGAACTTTTAGTTAATATATTTTATTATAATTTAACTTGCAAGTTTATGAACTACAACTTAAGTTGATTAGTGTTTCAACTTATGTTTGAACTTATAGTTTATATATTTTATTATAATTTAACTTGCAAGTTTATGAACTACAACTTAAGTTGATCAATATAAATTTCTGTAAATTTTTATTTATTAAATTATAAATTTATTTATATATTTCAAGTAATAACTTATGTTATATTAATAAGTTATATTATAACTTTCACGTTATAAGTTATCGTTTTATTTATATATGTTTTTAATAATAAACTTAAGTTTAATAGTAACTTATTTACTATTTGATTATTGTTTCAACTTATGTTTGAACTTTTAGTTAATATATTTTATTATAATTCAACTTGCAAGTTAATGAACTACAACTTAAGTTGATTAGTGTTTCAACTTATGTTTGAACTTATAGTTTATATATTTTATTATAATTTAACTTGCAAGTTTATGAACTACAACTTAAGTTGATCAATATAAATTTCTGTAAATTTTTATTTATTAAATTATAAATTTATTTATATATTTCAAGTAATAACTTATGTTATATTAATAAGTTATATTATAACTTTCACGTTATAAGTTATCGTTTTATTTATATATGTTTTTAATAATAAACTTAAGTTTAATAGTAACTTATTTACTATTTGATTATTGTTTCAACTTATGTTTGAACTTTTAGTTAATATATTTTATTATAATTTAACTTGCAAGTTTATGAACTACAACTTAAGTTGATTAGTGTTTCAACTTATGTTTGAACTTATAGTTAATAAAATCCATATTTTAACTATACGACTTTGATTATATAAAAATTTAGTTTTAAAATATATTAAAAACATAACTATCAGTTTATAAAATACAGATTTTAGTCATAGTTTATATATTTTATTATAATTTATCTTGCAAGTTTTAAGTTATTATTTTTTTATTTATATATTTCAAGTAATAACTTATGTTATATTAATAAGTTATATTATAACTTTCACGTTATAAGTTATCGTTTTATTTATATATGTTTTTAATAATAACTTAAGTTTAATAGTAACTAATTTACTATTTGATTATTGTTTCAACTTATGTTTGAACTTTTAGTTAATATATTTTATTATAATTCAACTTGCAAGTTAATGAACTACAACTTAAGTTGATTAGTGTTTCAACTTATGTTTGAACTTATAGTTTATATATTTTATTATAATTTAACTTGCAAGTTTATGAACTACAACTTAAGTTGATCAATATAAATTTCTGTAAATTTTTATTTATTAAATTATTAATTTTTTTATATATTACAAGTAATAACTTATGTTATATTAATAAGTTATATTATAACTTTCACGTTATAAGT
>JASKUP010000431.1:15000-21085 GCA_030448955.1 Trichopoda pennipes
AATATTATTATACATAACTGTATAGAACGCCCCGGGATTGAATTAATAGACTATTAAAAATAGATACTAAAAACTAATCCCATTAAAAAGTTATGTTAATTTCGCTATTAAGTTTGTTATTCCCAATAACTTGCATATATGTTAGACTCCTTGGTCCGTGTTTCAAGACGGGTCCCGAAGGTATCCTGAATCTTTCGCATTGTTAATCATATAAGTGCATATAATAAACATAAAAATCAATAATTAATATGCCATTATAAAATAAAAATTTATTTAAGCACTATATAATAAAACTATCAATACTTTATCAAATCAAAAGCATTTATTCTATATTAAATTGCAAGCAAAATAATTTGAATAAACTTACGCATATTGATCTTATGATAAATATTTAATTTAATATTAATAGATTACAATGTCCTTTATAGAAAAAATGCACACCATTATTATAATATATATTTTTTATATATATTAAAATCATAATGATGAATTTTCTATAACGGATATTCAGGTTCATCGGGCTTAACCTCTAAGCAGTTTCACGTACTATTTAACTCTCTATTCAGAGTTCTTTTCAACTTTCCCTCACGGTACTTGTTTACTATCGGTCTCATGGTTATATTTAGTTTTAGATGGAGTTTACCACCCACTTAGTGCTGCACTATCAAGCAACACGACTCTTTGGAAATGTCATCTAGTAATCATTAACGTTATACGGGCCTGGCACCCTCTATGGGTAAATGGCCTCATTTAAGAAGGACTTAAATCGTTAATTTCTCATACTAGAAATTTGACACTCCATACACTGCATCTCACATTTGCCATAGAGACAAAGTGACTTAGTGCTGAACTGTTTTCTTTTCGCTCGCCGCTACTAAGAAAATCCTTGTTAGTTTCTTTTCCACCCCTCATTAATATGCTTAAATTCAGGGGGTAATCCCATATGAGTTGAGGTTGTATAATTATAAAAGTTAATTTTTATTTTAACTAAAATATATATCATAACTACCAATTCATAAATAAAATCTTTTTTTTTTCTGTTCTGCTACACAAGGGGCCGCCACTTTACCAAAAAAATGCCACCTTATAGTGTTATATAAATTTGCATTTGTGCAAATGTTAATGTGTATTTTGTGCCCAAACCCATAAAAAGCACACACATTCATTTATCCATAGAGCGGAATGGATATTTTTATTCTTTTTATTTCTTAAATGAGACAATTCTAGATTCATAAATTATTTTATGCTAGACCTTCCTCAACAAAATAAAAGAATTTATTTTGATTTTATTTAATGAGAGGTATTTTAATATCTTTATATATTAGTATTATGAATTAATTCTATCCAATAATACAATATGTGCTTTAAAAAAATTATAAAAAAAAAAAAATCTCTACATAATAAATTATTATAGAGATTTTAATATATTATAATTAAAAGCAACTTGTTAAGCATAGTCTTACAACCCTCAACCATATGTAGTCCAAGCAGCACTCTAATTATAAATTAAAGTACATTACAGCATGGACTGCGATATGCGTTCAAAATATCGATGTTCATGTGTCCTGCAGTTCACACGATGACGCACAGTTTGCTGCGTTCTTCATCGATCCATGAGCCAAGTGATCCACCGCTTAGAGTGATAATTTTATTTTATTTTAAATAAGCAATTCACAAATATATTTATTGAAAGAAATCAAAAATACACCAAAAAATTAATTGGCATATATCAATTCCTTCAATAATATTCAATACTTTATAAACATAAAATTTATGTTGCGAATGTCTTAGTTCCAAAAGAACATAATATTAACTTATATAAATATATAAGTACAACTATAATTTTATGTTTTATTCATTCAACGTCACTAAATACAATGACGATCCATTTGTTACCTCTTTTTAGCACACTTTTACCACTTATCCCATTTATTTTTAGATATTTCACATTTCATTTTCACTTATGTTTATCTCATTTTATTGTTAGACATTTCATTGTTAGACATTTCATTATTAGACATCATTAGATATTTCATTTTTAGACATCCATGTAAACATCGTCGTCACTAATAAGAATGACGTTCATTTGTTACCTTTTTTATCGCTTTTACCCGCTATTTTTTGATACATCAATTTTAGATATTTTTCTCATTTATATATGATTTTTGGCTTATATATGATTTTTGTGACAAGCACTTATAATTTTAATTATAATACTAAAATTCATTAATATTATAATTTTGTTTAACGGTAAGGAACACATTAATGATCCTTCCGCAGGTTCACCTACGGAAACCTTGTTACGACTTTTACTTCCTCTAAATAATCAAGTTCGGTCAACTTTTGCGAAACATCTGTAACACACGAGGCGTTACAGTGATCACGTCCGAAGACCTCACTAAATAATTCAATCGGTAGTAGCGACGGGCGGTGTGCACAAAGGGCAGGGACTTAATCAATGCGAGTTAATGACTCGCACTTACTAGGAATTCCAAGTTCATGTGAACAGTTTCAGTTCACAATCCCAAGCATGAAAGTGGTTCAGCGGTTTACCCGGACCTCTCGGTCTAGGAAATACACGTTGATACTTTCATTGTAGCGCGCGTGCAGCCCAGGACATCTAAGGGCATCACAGACCTGTTATTGCTCAATCTCATTATTGCTAGACGCAATTTGTCCATTTAAGAAGCTAGTGTCCTTTATAATGGGACAAACCAACAGGTACGGCTCCACTCTTGTAGACATCATCAAACACTTACACATTTTACTATGCTCATGAATGAAGGTTACAAAAAGCTTCAAACACCATAATCCTGAAAGCATCTATTTAATATATTTGAGTCTCGTTCGTTATCGGAATTAACCAGACAAATCACTCCACGAACTAAGAACGGCCATGCACCACCACCCATAGATTCGAGAAAGAGCTATCAATCTGTCTTACACACTTATGTTCGGACCTGGTAAGTTTTCCCGTGTTGAGTCAAATTAAGCCGCAGGCTCCACTCCTGGTGGTGCCCTTCCGTCAATTCCTTTAAGTTTCAGCTTTGCAACCATACTTCCCCCGGAGCCCAAAAGCTTTGGTTTCCCGGGAAGCGACTGAGAGAGCCATGATAGTAGCTACACCCAATTGCTAGCTGGCATCGTTTATGGTTAGAACTAGGGCGGTATCTGATCGCCTTCGAACCTCTAACTTTCGTTCTTGATTAATGAAAACATCTTTGGCAAATGCTTTCGCTTAAGTTAGTCTTACGACGGTCCAAGAATTTCACCTCTCGCGTCGTAATACTAATGCCCCCAAACTGCTTCTATTAATCATTACCTCTTGATCTAAAAACCAATGAAAGTAGAACAGGGGTCTTATTTCATTATTCCATGCACAAAATATTCAGGCATTTGGAGCCTGCTTTAAGCACTCTAATTTGTTCAAAGTAATTGTACCGGCCCACAACAACACTCGATGAAGAGCACTGAAGCAGGTTTAAATAGGAGGAATATGTGAAAAATACGAGTATTTAACACACATAAGAACTCCACCGGTAATACGCTTACATACATAAGGTACAGTACAAACTACAATTATAGTTGTACTACCCGCATGAAGCACAATTTCAACTACGAACGTTTTAACCGCAACAACTTTAATATACGCTATTGGAGCTGGAGTTACCGCGGCTGCTGGCACCAGACTTGCCCTCCAATAGGTCCTTGTTAAAGGATTTAAAGTGTACTCATTCCAATTACAGGGCCTCTAATATGAGTCCTGTATTGTTATTTTTCGTCACTACCTCCCCGAGCTGGGAGTGGGTAATTTACGCGCCTGCTGCCTTCCTTAGATGTGGTAGCCGTTTCTCAGGCTCCCTCTCCGGAATCGAACCCTGATTCCCCGTTACCCGTAGCAACCATGGTAGTCCTAGATACTACCATCAAAAGTTGATAGGGCAGACATTTGAAAGATCTGTCGCCGGTACGAGACCATGCGATCTGCAAGTTATCTAGAGTTCAACCATAATAACGATCTTGCGATCGCTTGGTTTTAGCCTAATAAAAGCACACGTCCCAAAGGTCCGTGTTTATAATGCATGTATTAGCTCTAGAATTACCACAGTTATCCAAGTAACTGCTAACGATCTAAGGAACCATAACTGATATAATGAGCCTTTTGCGGTTTCACTATTAATTCGTGTGTACTTAGACATGCATGGCTTAATCTTTGAGACAAGCATATAACTACTGGCAGGATCAACCAGAATAATGTTTTCTTTATATTTTCAATTAAACGAAAAATCAGCATATTTATGTGCGTCATTTTCGTCATTTTCATATAGTTAATAAAATTTTTCATTTTATAACATCTACTTATTTATCATTGCATACATATTGTATTTTCCAATACATATGATTTTATTTTGATATGTAATTAAGAATTACATATATACTCTTATATAAAAAAAGAATTTTTATATTTTCAAAAAATGCCACAAAAACAAATTCATCAATGTTGTATATAAATTACAACATAATTTATAAAGTTTAAATTAAAGCTAAAGACAAATTTAGCTTTATTACTTTATTGAATTTCCTTCAGAGTTAAGGATTATTTGCTACGACCACCAACACCATATTTTTTGTTCTTCTTTATATGTATTTTACTCTATTTGCATTTTTGCCTTTTTGTACTTTTGCCTTCTTGTACTTTTGTACTTTGCCGCCTTCTTGTAACTTTTGTACTTTTGCGTGCTATTCTCGTTTGTCTATCTACTTATTTATTTAAAACGCCACTGGCCTAATAGACAAGCACTGTGTATTGTATATACTGAATAATACTCCAACCGTCAAAAATCCATACAATACATTCTTAATTGAACCGGTTGCCCACACGCGGTATAATGTTTTTTCATTTTATTTTTTATATGGGTTTTACCCAAGGGTTGGATAATATTTTTAACTCTTCCAGAAAACAATAAAAATAATAAAACGTAAATCCATCTTTGCTTCAATTAATTTAAAGCACGATGGATAATGAGGATATAATATAAATAATATATATTATTATATAAAATAATATATTGGTGGTGTAACGGATTCTTTGCTTACCCAAAAAAATACAAATTAGGCCGACAAAGAATCCATTTAAAAAAAACCATCCGTTTAAAAAATACATTTATTGATTTCATACTTCCATTTTTAGTGTGGTTTAACAAAAATTCTCGATCTACCCATTTATAAAAAAAAAAAAATTACAAATTAGGCGGACGATGAGAACCCCAAAACCAATCACCCAACGAAAGAGAATCTTAATTGCAAACTTTTTGTTTTACTCTTCATATTATATTATAATTTTTAATAATTTCTGTTTTAGCGATATACGCTAAAAAAAAAAATTCATTTTCCATTAATGCTGTGGTGTTTAATAGCAAAATCTCAGTTTACCCATTTATAAAAATTAATAATTACAAATTAGGCCGACGTGAGCTCACACAAAACTATCCACTAAACAAATATAAGTATCAATTTTAATCAAATAATACAATATGTAAAACAAAATTGTGAGGTAAATTGCTTAACAATACACAATTTAAGCATAATACCTATAGATGTTTTCAAGCAACTTATCCGCCAATTTTGTTTTTTTTTTTTTTTAAACAAACTTCTAGGGTAAAGTGATGTAGCGCAAATACTTTAATAACTATACTTATAGATGTTTTCAAGCAACTGATCCGCCAATTTCGTAAAATTATCTACTTTAAACATTATGTTTTTACTAAAACGGATGTATTGTGAAATAAATAATTATATTTTACATATTAAACACATATTTCTTCTTTATTACTTTTTTTTATTGTGGATTTTTTTCACTTTATTTCATTTAATTGTTTTCATATATAAGTTATAAAAGTTATATAACGTGTAATTTATTTTATTAGTTTATAAAACACTTTATATTAACATATTTTAATAACATTTACAAGTTCATAAAATCCAAATTTTAACTATACGACTTTGATTATATAAAAATTTAGTTTTAAAATATATTAAAAACATAACTATCAGTTTATAAAATACAGATTTTAGTCATAGTTTA
>JASKUP010000432.1:5000-17500 GCA_030448955.1 Trichopoda pennipes
TAATAATAATAATAATAATAATAATAATAATAATAATAATAATAATAATAATAATAATAATAATAATAATAATAATAATAATAATAATAATAATAATAATAATAATAATAATAATAATAATAATAATAATAATAATAATAATAATAATAATAATAATAATAATAATAATAATAATAATAATAATAATAATAATAATAATAATAATAATAATAATAATAATAATAATAATAATAATAATAATAATAATAATAATAATAATAATAATAATAATAATAATAATAATAATAATAATAATAATAATAATAATAATAATAATAATAATAATAATAATAATAATAATAATAATAATAATAATAATAATAATAATAATAATAATAATAATAATAATAATAATAATAATAATAATAATAATAATAATAATAATAATAATAATAATAATAATAATAATAATAATAATAATAATAATAATAATAATAATAATAATAATAATAATAATAATAATAATAATAATAATAATAATAATAATAATAATAATAATAATAATAATAATAATAATAATAATAATAATAATAATAATAATAATAATAATAATAATAATAATAATAATAATAATAATAATAATAATAATAATAATAATAATAATAATAATAATAATAATAATAATAATAATAATAATAATAATAATAATAATAATAATAATAATAATAATAATGATAATAATAATAATAATAATAATAATAATAATAATAATAATAATAATAATAATGATAATAATAATAATAATAATAATAATAATTTTTTTTTTTTTTTTTTTTTTTTTGCGGGTAGGGAAGGAAAATGCCTTTCGCATTTCAGAAACTGTCGTCACAGCTCTGGTATGTGGAGCTCGCATCCACTAAAAACCTCCCTCTTCTTTCCGGGCCATTATTCCACCCCGGGACCACTCCCGTATTGCTTCGGGGTGGGGCTCTTTTTCTGCTCCTATCGAGCAGCCATCGTTGTTCCTACGTCTAGGTCCCGCTTTTTCACGCGCAGCACTTTCTCCACGAACGCTGCTATGTGTTTCCATTTGTCCTCACTGTCCAGCATGAGGGTAACAATATTCTCTGGAGATATTCCTCCGACGATCTCCTCCAGTGACTGACGTTCCATTCCCCATCTTTCGCACCTGAAGAAAGTGTGCTCTGCATCGTCCACATAGCCGTCTCCATAAATACATGTGTTTCGATTCGTCTTTCCCATTCTATGTAGGTATTGTAGAAAGTAGCCATGGCCAGAAAGCATCTGTGTTATGTAATAATTAATTTCGCCATGCCTTCTATTCACCCACGCGTGCAGGTCTGTTATCAAACTTGCTGTCCATCTTCCGCGTGATTCAGCGTTCCATTTATCCAGCCATCTTTGCATGGTCTGCGCTCGCGTCTCCCTTGTGGTTGTCTCCATGTTTGAGCCTCTCATTCGCTTTCGTGCGATCCAAAGTGTCCTACGTTCCTCGGCCAATAATTCAATGGGAATAGTTCCGCTTATAGCCAGAATTGCTGGCTCCGATACTGTGCGGAATAATAATAATAATAATAATAATAATAATAATAATAATAATAATAATAATAATAATAATAATAATAATAATAATAATAATAATAATAATAATAATAATAATAATAATAATAATAATAATAATAATAATAATAATAATAATAATAATAATAATAATAATAATAATAATAATAATAATAATAATAATAATAATAATAATAATAATAATAATAATAATAATAATAATAATAATAATAATAATAATAATAATAATAATAATAATAATAATAATAATAATAATAATAATAATAATAATAATAATAATAATAATAATAATAATAATAATAATAATAATAATAATAATAATAATAATAATAATAATAATAATAATAATAATAATAATAATAATAATAATAATAATAATAATAATAATAATAATAATAATAATAATAATAATAATAATAATAATAATAATAATAATAATAATAATAATAATAATAATAATAATAATAATAATAATAATAATAATAATAATAATAATAATAATAATAATAATAATAATAATAATAATAATAATAATAATAATAATAATAATAATAATAATAATAATAATAATAATAATAATAATAATAATAATAATAATAATAATAATAATAATAATAATAATAATAATAATAATAATAATAATAATAATAATAATAATAATAATAATAATAATAATAATAATAATAATAATAATAATAATAATAATAATAATAATAATAATAATAATAATAATAATAATAATAATAATAATAATAATAATAATAATAATAATAATAATAATAATAATAATAATAATAATAATAATAATAATAATAATAATAATAATAATAATAATAATAATAATAATAATAATAATAATAATAATAATAATAATAATAATAATAATAATAATAATAATAATAATAATAATAATAATAATAATAATAATAATAATAATAATAATAATAATAATAATAATAATAATAATAATAATAATAATAATAATAATAATAATAATAATAATAATAATAATAATAATAATAATAATAATAATAATAATAATAATAATAATAATAATAATAATAATAATAATAATAATAATAATAATAATAATAATAATAATAATAATAATAATAATAATAATAATAATAATAATAATAATAATAATAATAATAATAATAATAATAATAATAATAATAATAATAATAATAATAATAATAATAATAATAATAATAATAATAATAATAATAATAATAATAATAATAATAATAATAATAATAATAATAATAATAATAATAATAATAATAATAATAATAATAATAATAATAATAATAATAATAATAATAATAATAATAATAATAATAATAATAATAATAATAATAATAATAATAATAATAATAATAATAATAATAATAATAATAATAATAATAATAATAATAATAATAATAATAATAATAATAATAATAATAATAATAATAATAATAATAATAATAATAATAATAATAATAATAATAATAATAATAATAATAATAATAATAATAATAATAATAATAATAATAATAATAATAATAATAATAATAATAATAATAATAATAATAATAATAATAATAATAATAATAATAATAATAATAATAATAATAATAATAATAATAATAATAATAATAATAATAATAATAATAATAATAATAATAATAATAATAATAATAATAATAATAATAATAATAATAATAATAATAATAATAATAATAATAATAATAATAATAATAATAATAATAATAATAATAATAATAATAATAATAATAATAATAATAATAATAATAATAATAATAATAATAATAATAATAATAATAATAATAATAATAATAATAATAATAATAATAATAATAATAATAATAATAATAATAATAATAATAATAATAATAATAATAATAATAATAATAATAATAATAATAATAATAATAATAATAATAATAATAATAATAATAATAATAATAATAATAATAATAATAATAATAATAATAATAATAATAATAATAATAATAATAATAATAATAATAATAATAATAATAATAATAATAATAATAATAATAATAATAATAATAATAATAATAATAATAATAATAATAATAATAATAATAATAATAATAATAATAATAATAATAATAATAATAATAATAATAATAATAATAATAATAATAATAATAATAATAATAATAATAATAATAATAATAATAATAATAATAATAATAATAATAATAATAATAATAATAATAATAATAATAATAATAATAATAATAATAATAATAATAATAATAATAATAATAATAATAATAATAATAATAATAATAATAATAATAATAATAATAATAATAATAATAATAATAATAATGCCGCCAGGCTGGGCCTTATAGTGGTAAACACTGGTGGTGCCGCTACCTTCAGAAGACCAGGGTGTGAACACACCACGCCGGATGTAACACTCGTATCCGAGGGCTTAGCTAGAGCGACACTAGAATGGAAAGTGTTAGAGGACTACACTGGGAGCGATCATCAGTACATCAGCTTTCGGATCGCGACCAGGGAAAATACAGCTTCAGCGGTGCGCGAGAGCAGCACGCGAAAGTGGAATGCCTCAAATCTGGACCTCGGGGCGTTTCTGGGTAGCTTCGACGGGGCCCAAGTGGTACACAGCACGGAAGACGCCAATACCCTGGCGGACAATATGATACAGCGCATAATTAGGGCCTGTGATTCATCGATGACCCGTGTGACAAGGAACTTGAGAAAGAGGCTAGTATACTGGTGGACCCCAGAGATTGCCGAACTCCGGAGAGCCTGCTTACGTTGTAGGAGGAGACACACGAGGGCAAGACGACGCGGCGAAGAATTGCCTGAGGCAGATGAGTACAGGCGATCTCGAAGGGCACTGAAACACGCAATTATTGCTAGCAAGAAGGCTAAATGGGAAGAACTCCGAAGCGAGCTGAACAACAACCCTTGGGGAACCGGCTACAGGATCGTGATGCGGAAGATAGGTGCAGGAGCGCACGCCCCACAAATGGCTGAGGGCGAAATTGCCAGGATTGTTGACGCTTTGTTCCCTACACATCCTCAGCTCCTTTGGGAAGCTGTACCGCAGGACGGCGAAATGCCCGTGCTATTTACGGCGGACGAATTGAAAACAGCGGCGAGGGGCCTAAAAGGCGGCAAAGCCCCCGGGCCGGACGGTGTACCGGTTGAGGTGATCAAGATTCTTGCTGAACATCGACCTGACGAGATGCTCGGAGTTTACAATGCTTGTATGAGCCAGGGTATCTTCCCCAAACGATGGAAGATACAGAAGCTCAGGCTTATTGGCAAGGGTGTAGAGAACACAGGGCAACCGACGGCATATCGCCCTCTCTGCATGCTGGACAGTGCCGGGAAGCTGCTGGAGAAAATGCTGCGAAGAAGACTGGCAGAGTCTGTTGAGTCAACTGGAGGATTATCGAAGAGTCAATACGGCTTCCGCCCTGGCAGGACAACTTTTGGAGCCATTGAGGATGTGGTGCGACACTTTAGGTGTGCTCAACACCGACGCTATTATCCTAAGCGGATAGTCGTTTTGGCAACGCTCGATGTGCGAAACGCGTTCAACAGTTTACGATGGATCGATGTCATGAGGGCACTGCGGGAAAGATTCCACATTCCTACAGATCTGGAGAAAATTTTACGGAACTATCTGTCTGAACGTAAGCTTGTCTATGATATACCGGGAGGCCAGAGGATCAAGACAATTACCTCCGGTGCAGCCCAAGGGTCTGTCATGGGACCCGACCTGTGGAACGTGACATATGACGGGATCTTTGATGTCGAGATGCCCGAAGATACACACCTCATAGGATATGCGGATGACATAGCAGCGGTAATTTCTTCTAGAGACATGGATGACGTCAGAAGAAAGCTGAATCAAGTACTGATAAGGACTCGGATATGGCTCGAGGACCGCGGACTTGAGCTCGCCGAGAACAAGACCGAAGTAATCTTGATGACACGTGGCCAGATCCCGCTTGAGGTTGATATACGGATGGATGATGTGTCCCTAATTACACGGCGAGTGGTGAAATATTTGGGACTGAGACTCGACTGCAGGCTGAGTTTCTGGGCTCAAATACAACATGCCGCCGTTAAGGCAGCAAAGGTAACGGGGATGCTGAGCAAGTTGATGGCGAATATCGGTGGTCCGACTCAGAGCAAGAGGAAGCTGATTATGGCTACCACGAACTCCATACTACTATATGGCAGCGAGATCTGGGGAGATGCGTTGCGATTTAGGACTAAGCGCAGGATGATGGAGGCTGTACAGCGTACGGCAGCACTTAGAGTGGCCTCGGCTTATCGAACGGTATCAGCTGCCGCTGTTCTGGTTATAACTGGAGAGGTGCCCATTGACCTTTTGGCACGCGAGCGCAAGGAGGCATTTGACATGAGAGATGACCCTAACAGGATTAGTCTTAGGGAAAGGAGATCCGAGACCATTCGACGATGGCAGAGTAGATGGAACACGGAATCTACAGGAAGGTGGACGGCGAAACTAATCCCCAATATAGAGGAATGGATCCAAAGGCGCTTTGGGGAAGTAAACTACTTTCTGACCCAGCTCCTTTCGGGACACGGATACTTCCGAAGGTATCTCTACCGCATGGGGAAAGTAGAAGACCCTGGCTGCATTTACTGCGGGGTACCATTCGACGATGCTGAACATACATTCTTCGGCTGCATCCGATGGAGTGCTGAGAGACAAGTGGTCAGGGAACGAATTGGCGAATTCAATTCTGCGAACATAGTATCTAAAATGCTCGAATGCGAGCTCCATTGGAGTATAGTGAGGAATTATGTCGAATACGTCCTTAGGAGGAAAAAAAGAGATCTTGATGCGACACGGCAAGATCAGAGTACAGGAGACTCGGAGGAACGGGACAGCGGACCCATACTGGCTGGAAATATGGCGGACCCAGACGTGGGTATTTAGAGGCGTCTGTTGACGTGACCTGGGTCCCTTCCCGAAGTAATGCCGAGAGCCGTCCCGGGAAGGGAAATTTCCCCAGGAAAGGAGGAGGGATTGTTTTAGTGGAACCACCACTCGAAGCAGCTGACGACGGTCACTGCAAGTGCGAAGGCATTTTAAACCCTACCTCACACGCCAAAAAAAAAAAAAAAAAAAAAAAAAAAAAAAAAAAAAAATCCGTGTGGAGTTTAATCCAGTCTCCCATCGGACGCGTCCCCAGGTGGCGGATAGGGGAACTCTCGGCTAATCTTTTCGGATTGGCAGGGAAGGTGGGAAATAAAATACCACCCGCGGACCAAAACTCTGGAAGGCCGACTGCCATGCCTGGCACGGCTGACGATGACGGAAACGGAAGGAAAACGGTATATGATGCGGATTTATGATGTGATTTAGTTGCTATGGGCTGACGGCTGCAGTATTCTGCCATCTTAATAAGCAGGGTGAGACCTGGCTGAAACGGCTGGCAGGTTAATGCTGTTGCCGCCCCCGTCCCGTTAAAACTGTGGCGAGGCTCCGAGTACGTTCTGACTACGTCGCCACTGAGGTGGTGGTACAGGTGCAGTTGAGACGACTCCTGACTTAGCGCCGAGATCCTGGCTCTGAACATAGGCTCCCATAAGGACCTATGTCAACCCTCGCGTGGACCTCACTGCTTGCAAAGGGACCCACGGGGATCGCTCGAGGTGACTGTACAACCGTGGAAGGATAGCGGCTCGGAGCGGGGACCCATATAAGAAGAAATGCAAACAAACAAAAATACAACCCCCAAAATTACGGAGAGAGAAGAATTGGCAACTGCCCCAAGAGCTAACTCGAAGGTGATGAAACCTGCGACAAATGTGGTACAAACACCTGTGAAAGCCGGAGAAAGTGGAAAGGGAATAGCCCCTGACACCCTTCGGCGTACGTCGGAGTCTGTGGACAAAAATGCCGGAGAAACAGCGAAACTTAGCTCACCCACGCAGGAGTATATCCTGAAAGTGAGATGCTCCGAGGAAGAAGCGTATGCGGACTGCAGAAAGGTGCTCCGGAAAATACGGCTGGCGATCAACAAGCAGAGGAACATCAGTATGGATGTCCAGAGTGGAGTATCGGAACTAGAGGAGCTCATGGACGTTATCTCATACTATCGTGGAAGCTGGAAGAGAGCGGAAAAGGAGAGGAATGATGATAAATGCCGGACGGAACGAACGGATACTTCTCGCAGGGAAAATACTACCAGGGAAGTACTGGCTGAAAACGGCAGAGCTCAGCTGCAGGCGGAAGATACGCCACAGGCCAGTCGTGGCAAGAGACCAGCCACAAGCCCAGCTGTGTCCGACGCTACGAAGAAAGTGAGAGAGAAAGAGCCAGGTGCTTGGCAGACTGTGGCTCGGCGCAGGCAGAAGCCTGACAAGGCAAAGGAAGTCGCAAATGATGATGTGGTGGCTAAGGCTCCAAATGGGACAAAGGAGAGTGAGAGGAAGAAAAAATCGCGACCACGACGCGTAAGGCCAGAGGCGATTATGATCAGGCCTGCGAGCGGACACAGCTATGCAGAGGTGTTGCGGGAACTGCGAAGCAAGGTATCGACCGACGACACGGTCGG
Source organism: Trichopoda pennipes (assembly GCA_030448955.1). Lineage (NCBI taxonomy): Eukaryota > Metazoa > Arthropoda > Insecta > Diptera > Tachinidae > Trichopoda > Trichopoda pennipes. The sequence goes on from JASKUP010000432.1 coordinate 13,196, forward strand.
AGTAAGGACAGTTCGAAAGACTATCAGTGGGGCCATCCTTTTGGAACTCGGAGGAGGAGAGAAGGTTAACCCGGAGTTTGTACAACGACTGAAGAATGTCGTAAAGGAGACGGCATCCATCGCAGAACTCAGACCTCGTGCAACGATTGAAATTCGTGATCTGGATTCTCTAACTATTAAGGAGGAAGTGGAGGGCGCAATTAGAGAGCTACTCACCAGACCGGAGGAGGTCATTAGCACGAGGATTACGGCACCAAACGTACGGGAGCAGGTAAGAGCCTTTGTCACACTCTCGGCGGAAGGCGCAGCTAAGCTCATCGAGGCGGATTCTATAAAGATAGGATGGATTCGAGCTAGAATGCGGATGTGCGAGGACACTACAAGGTGCTATCGTTGCCTTGGTATGGGGCACACCCAGACAAAATGTACCGGCCCGGACAGAAGGGACATGTGCATTAGGTGTGGCAAATCTGGGCACAAGATAAAGGACTGCAAAGGTCCTGCAAGATGCCCCAACTGTGTGGACGCAGGAAGCGATCGGACCGAACACCTCCCGGGCTCTAAGTGGTGCCCACTGGCGAAGAACAAATGAGGATACTTCAGGCGAATATGCACAGGAGCCGCACCGCTGATGCCCTGCTTGAGCAAATGGTGGTTGAGAAGCGGGTAGATGCGGTCATCATTAGTGAACAATATGTTCGTAAGACCACAGGTAAATGGTTTGAGGAGGAAACTGGAACTGCCGCGATATGGCTTCCTGATGCCGGCAGAATAGCGGTCGCGCAACATGGCGCTGGTCGCTGTTATGTGTACATCGGAACCAGATACTTTACGCTGATGAGCTGTTACCTCTCCCCTAGTGATAACATGGAACAGTTTCAGACGAAACTAAGCCTCATTGAGGATAAGGCGAACGAGATCGGCGGGCCTTTGATAGTAGCTGGCGATTTCAATGCCAGAGCTGTTGAGTGGGGTGGCACGACAACGAACACGCGTGGTAGGAGCGTACTGGACATGGCCGCCAGGCTGGGCCTTATAGTGGTAAACACTGGTGGTGCCGCTACCTTCAGAAGACCAGGGTGTGAACACACCACGCCGGATGTAACACTCGTATCCGAGGGCTTAGCTAGAGCGACACTAGAATGGAAAGTGTTAGAGGACTACACTGGGAGCGATCATCAGTACATCAGCTTTCGGATCGCGACCAGGGAAAATACAGCTTCAGCGGTGCGCGAGAGCAGCACGCGAAAGTGGAATGCCTCAAATCTGGACCTCGGGGCGTTTCTGGGTAGCTTCGACGGGGCCCAAGTGGTACACAGCACGGAAGACGCCAATACCCTGGCGGACAATATGATACAGCGCATAATTAGGGCCTGTGATTCATCGATGACCCGTGTGACAAGGAACTTGAGAAAGAGGCTAGTATACTGGTGGACCCCAGAGATTGCCGAACTCCGGAGAGCCTGCTTACGTTGTAGGAGGAGACACACGAGGGCAAGACGACGCGGCGAAGAATTGCCTGAGGCAGATGAGTACAGGCGATCTCGAAGGGCACTGAAACACGCAATTATTGCTAGCAAGAAGGCTAAATGGGAAGAACTCCGAAGCGAGCTGAACAACAACCCTTGGGGAACCGGCTACAGGATCGTGATGCGGAAGATAGGTGCAGGAGCGCACGCCCCACAAATGGCTGAGGGCGAAATTGCCAGGATTGTTGACGCTTTGTTCCCTACACATCCTCAGCTCCTTTGGGAAGCTGTACCGCAGGACGGCGAAATGCCCGTGCTATTTACGGCGGACGAATTGAAAACAGCGGCGAGGGGCCTAAAAGGCGGCAAAGCCCCCGGGCCGGACGGTGTACCGGTTGAGGTGATCAAGATTCTTGCTGAACATCGACCTGACGAGATGCTCGGAGTTTACAATGCTTGTATGAGCCAGGGTATCTTCCCCAAACGATGGAAGATACAGAAGCTCAGGCTTATTGGCAAGGGTGTAGAGAACACAGGGCAACCGACGGCATATCGCCCTCTCTGCATGCTGGACAGTGCCGGGAAGCTGCTGGAGAAAATGCTGCGAAGAAGACTGGCAGAGTCTGTTGAGTCAACTGGAGGATTATCGAAGAGTCAATACGGCTTCCGCCCTGGCAGGACAACTTTTGGAGCCATTGAGGATGTGGTGCGACACTTTAGGTGTGCTCAACACCGACGCTATTATCCTAAGCGGATAGTCGTTTTGGCAACGCTCGATGTGCGAAACGCGTTCAACAGTTTACGATGGATCGATGTCATGAGGGCACTGCGGGAAAGATTCCACATTCCTACAGATCTGGAGAAAATTTTACGGAACTATCTGTCTGAACGTAAGCTTGTCTATGATATACCGGGAGGCCAGAGGATCAAGACAATTACCTCCGGTGCAGCCCAAGGGTCTGTCATGGGACCCGACCTGTGGAACGTGACATATGACGGGATCTTTGATGTCGAGATGCCCGAAGATACACACCTCATAGGATATGCGGATGACATAGCAGCGGTAATTTCTTCTAGAGACATGGATGACGTCAGAAGAAAGCTGAATCAAGTACTGATAAGGACTCGGATATGGCTCGAGGACCGCGGACTTGAGCTCGCCGAGAACAAGACCGAAGTAATCTTGATGACACGTGGCCAGATCCCGCTTGAGGTTGATATACGGATGGATGATGTGTCCCTAATTACACGGCGAGTGGTGAAATATTTGGGACTGAGACTCGACTGCAGGCTGAGTTTCTGGGCTCAAATACAACATGCCGCCGTTAAGGCAGCAAAGGTAACGGGGATGCTGAGCAAGTTGATGGCGAATATCGGTGGTCCGACTCAGAGCAAGAGGAAGCTGATTATGGCTACCACGAACTCCATACTACTATATGGCAGCGAGATCTGGGGAGATGCGTTGCGATTTAGGACTAAGCGCAGGATGATGGAGGCTGTACAGCGTACGGCAGCACTTAGAGTGGCCTCGGCTTATCGAACGGTATCAGCTGCCGCTGTTCTGGTTATAACTGGAGAGGTGCCCATTGACCTTTTGGCACGCGAGCGCAAGGAGGCATTTGACATGAGAGATGACCCTAACAGGATTAGTCTTAGGGAAAGGAGATCCGAGACCATTCGACGATGGCAGAGTAGATGGAACACGGGAATCTACAGGAAGGTGGACGGCGAAACTAATCCCCAATATAGAGGAATGGATCCAAAGGCGCTTTGGGGAAGTAAACTACTTTCTGACCCAGCTCCTTTCGGGACACGGATACTTCCGAAGGTATCTCTACCGCATGGGGAAAGTAGAAGACCCTGGCTGCATTTACTGCGGGGTACCATTCGACGATGCTGAACATACATTCTTCGGCTGCATCCGATGGAGTGCTGAGAGACAAGTGGTCAGGGAACGAATTGGCGAATTCAATTCTGCGAACATAGTATCTAAAATGCTCGAATGCGAGCTCCATTGGAGTATAGTGAGGAATTATGTCGAATACGTCCTTAGGAGGAAAAAAAGAGATCTTGATGCGACACGGCAAGATCAGAGTACAGGAGACTCGGAGGAACGGGACAGCGGACCCATACTGGCTGGAAATATGGCGGACCCAGACGTGGGTATTTAGAGGCGTCTGTTGACGTGACCTGGGTCCCTTCCCGAAGTAATGCCGAGAGCCGTCCCGGGAAGGGAAATTTCCCCAGGAAAGGAGGAGGGATTGTTTTAGTGGAACCACCACTCGAAGCAGCTGACGACGGTCACTGCAAGTGCGAAGGCATTTTAAACCCTACCTCACACGCCAAAAAAAAAAAAAAAAAAAAAAAAAAAAAAAAAAAAAAAAATAATAATAATAATAATAATAATAATAATAATAATAATAATAATAATAATAATAATAATAATAATAATAATAAAAATAATAATAATAATAATAATAATAATAATAATAATAATAATAATAATAATAATAATAATAATAATAATAATAATAATAATAATAATAATAATAATAATAATAATAATAATAATAATAATAATAATAATAATAATAATAATAATAATAATAATAATAATAATAATAATAATAACAATAATAATAATAATAATAATAATAATAATAATAATAATAATAATAATAATAATAATAATAATAATAATAATAATAATAATAATAATAATAATAATAATAATAATAATAATAATAATAATAATAATAATAATAATAATAATAATAATAATAATAATAATAATAATAATAATAATAATAATAATAATAATAATAATAATAATAAT
>JASKUP010000433.1:0-22035 GCA_030448955.1 Trichopoda pennipes
ATTTTAGTGTACTTTGGTGTATTTTGGTGTACTTTAATGTATTTTGGTGTACTTTTGTGTAGTTTAGTGTATTTTGACTTTAGTTGTAATATAGTGTACTTAGCGTCTTTTTTCATATTTATTAGTTTGTTGTGGTGTATTTTAGTTTTCTTTAGTGTCTTTTAGTGTACTTTAGTGTATTTTAGTGGACCTTAGTGTATTTTAGTGTATATTACTAGTACTTCAAATAATTTAAGTGTAATTTAGTGAGCTTGGTGTATTTTCGTGTATTTTAGTGGATCTTAGTGTATTTTAGTGCACCTCATTATATTTTAGTGTATATTGGTGCACTTTAGTTTATTTAAGGGTAATTTAGTGTATTTTAGTGCCTTTTAGTGTATTTAAGCGGACTTTGGTGGATTTTAGTGTACTTTGGTGTATTTTGGTGTACTTTATTGTATTCTAATGTACTTTGGTGTACTTCAATGTACTTTATTGTATTTATTGTACTTTAGTGTATTTTAGTTTACTCTAGTGTATTGAATGGACTTTAGTGTGTTTTGGTGTACTTTAGTGTATTTTAGTGTACTTTAGTGTCTTTTAGTGTATTTTGGGGATCTAAGTGTAGTTTAGTGCACCTCTCGGCGTATTTTATATTTGTATACTTTAGTGTCCTTTGGTGCATGTTGGTGAACTTTAGTGTATTTTAGTGTACTTTAGTGTATTTAAGTGTACTTTAGTGTACTTTAGTGTCTTTCTAGTGTATTTTAGTTTATTTTACTGTATTTTAGTGAACCTTAGTGTATTTTAGTGTACCTCGGTGCATTTTAGTGTATTTTATTGTACTTTAGTGTCCTTTTGGTTATACTTTTGGTGTATTTTGGTATACTTTGGTGTATTTTAGTGTACTTTATTGTATTTTAGTTAACTTTAGTGTATTTTAGTGTACTTTGGTGTATTTTGGTGTACTTTACTGTATTTTGGTGTACTTTTGTGTAGTTTAGTTTACTTTAGTGTATTTTAGTTTACTTTAGTGTATTTTGGTGCACTTAAGTGTATTTTAGTGTACTTTGGTGTATTTTGGTGTACTTTAATGTATTTTGGTGTACTTTTGTGTAGTTTAGTGTATTTTGGTTTAGTTTAGTGTATTTTTGTGTACTTAATGTATTTTTAGTGTACTTTAGAGTCTTTTAGTGTATTTTAGTATTTTTAATGGACTTTGGTGTATTTTAGTGTACTTTAGTATATTTTAGCGTACTTTAGTGTATTAAATGGACTTTTGTATCGTTTAGTGTACTTTTAGTGTATTTTATTTTACCTTAGTGTATTTAGTGTACTTTAGTGTATTAAGTGACTTTTAGTTTATTTAAATGGACTTTGGCATTATATAGTGTACTTAGTGTATTTTAGTTTAATATTAGTATATTTTGGTGTATTTTAGTATACTTTGCTGCATTTTGGTATACTTTAAGCGTATTTTAGTGTACTTTCTTGTATTTTCGTGTACTCTATTGTCTTATAGTGTACTTGAGTGCGTTTTAGTGGACCCTAGTGTATTTTAGTGTACCTCGGCGTATTTTAGTATATATTGTATACTCTAGTTTATTATAGAGTACTTTGGTGTATGTTGGTGCACTGTAGAGTATTTTAGTGTACTTTAGTGTATTTTAAAGTACTTTAGGGTCTTTTAGTGGACCTCGGTGTAGTTTAGTGTATATTAGTGTACTCTAGTGTATTTTTAGTGTACTTTAGTGTACTATGGTGTAATTTGGTGTATTTTGGTATACTTTGCTGTATTTTAGGGTACTTTATTGTATTTAAGTTATTTTTAGTGTATTTTGGTGCACTTTACTGTATTTTAGTGTACTTTGGTGTATTTAGGTGTACTTTGCTGTATTTTGGTGTACTTTTGTATAGTTTAGTGTACTTTAGTGTATATTAGTTTACTTTAGTGTATTTTTTGTGTACTTTAGTGTCTTTCAGTTTATTTAAATGGTTTTTAGTGTAATATAGTGTACTTAGCGTCTTTTTCATATTTTATTAGTATGTTGTGGTGTATTTTGGTTTTCTTTTAGTGTCTTTTAGTGTACTTTAGTGTATTTTATCGGACCTTAGTGTATTTTAGTGTACGTCGGTGTATTTAAGTGTACTTCAGTGTCTATTAGTGTACTTTAGTGTATGTTACTGTACTTTAGGGTCTTTTAGTGTATTTTGGTGTACTTTAGTGTACTTTGGTGTATTTTGGTGTATTTTAGTATACTTTAGTGTCCGTTGGTGTATTTTGGTGTACTTTAGTATATTTTAGCGTACTTTAGTGTATTAAATGGACTTTTGTATCGTTTAGTGTACTTTAGTGTATTTTATTTTACCTTAGTGTATATAGTGTACTTTAGTGTATTAAGTGACTTTTAGTTTATTTAAATGGACTTTGGCATTTATATAGTGTACTTAGTGTATTTTAGTTTATATTAGTATATTTTGGTGTATTTTAGTATACTTTGCTGCATTTTGGTATACTTTAGCGTATTTTAGTGTACTTTCTTGTATTTTCGTGTACTCTATTGTCTTATAGTGTACTTGAGTGCGTTTTAGTGGACCCTAGTGTATTTTAGTGTACCTCGGCGTATTTTAGTGTACCTCGGCGTATTTTAGTATATATTGTATACTCTAGTTTATTATAGAGTACTTTGGTGTATGTTGGTGCACTGTAGAGTATTTTAGTGTACTTTAGTGTATTTTAAAGTACTTTAGGGTCCTTTAGTGGACCTCGGTGTAGTTTAGTGTATATTAGTGTACTCTAGTGTATTTTAGTGTACTTTAGTGTACTATGGTGTAATTTGCGTGTATTTTAGTATAACTTTGCTGTATTTTAGTGTACTTTATTGTATTTAAGTTATTTTTAGTGTATTTTGGTGCACTTTACTGTATTTTAGTGTACTTTGGTGTATTTAGGTGTTACTTTGCTGTATTTTTGGTGTACTTTTGTATAGTTTAGTGTACTTTAGTGTATATTAGTTTACTTTAGTGTATTTTTGTGTACTTTAGTGTCTTTTAGTTTATTTAAATGGACTTTAGTGTAATATAGTGTAACTTAGCGTCTTTTTCATATTTATTAGTATGTTGTGGTGTATTTTGGTTTTCTTTAGTGTCTTTTAGTGTACTTTAGTGTATTTTATCGGACCTTAGTGTATTTTAGTGTACGTCGGTGTATTTAAGTGTACTTCAGTGTCTATTAGTGTACTTTAGTGTATGTTACTGTACTTTAGGGTCTTTTAGTGTATTTTGGTGTACTTTAGTGTACTTTGGTGTATTTTGGTGTATTTTAGTATACTTTAGTGTCCGTTGGTGTATTTTGGTGTACTTTATTGTATTTTAATGCACTTTGGTTTACTTTAGTGTACTTTATTGTATTTTAGTGTACTTAATGTATTTTAGTGTACTTTAGAGACTTTTAGTGTATTTTAGTATATTTAATGGACTTTGGTGTATTTTATAGTACTTTAGTGTGTTTTAGTTTATTTTAGCAGAGCTTAGTGTATTTTAGTGTATAATATATTGTACTTTAAATAATTTAAGTGTAATTTAGTGAACTTTGGTGTATTTTCGTGTATTTTAGTGGATTTTAGCGGACCTTTGTGATTTTAGTGCACCTCAGTGTATTTTAGCGTTTATTAGGGTACTTTAGTTTATTTAAGTGTAATTTAGTGTACTTTAGTGCCTTTTAGTGTATTTAAGCGGACTTCGGTGTATTTTAGTGTACTTTGGTGTTCTTTAGTGTACTTTATTGTATTTTAGTGTACTTAATGCATTTAGCGTACTATAGTGTCTTTTAGTGTATTTTAGTATATTAAATGGACCTTGGTGTATTTAAGTGTACTTTAGTGTATTTTAGTGTACTTTAGTGTCTTTTAGTGGACCTTAGTGTATTTTAGTGTATATTACTGTACTTCAAATAATTTAAGTGTAATTTAGTGAACTTTGGTGTATTTTGGGTATTTTAGTGTATTTTAGTGGATCTTAGTGTATTTTAGTGTACCTCGCTGTATTTTAGTGTATATTAGTATACTTTAGTTTATTTAAGTGTAATTTAGTGTACTTTAGTGCCTTTTAGTGTATATAAGCGAACTTTGGTGTATTTTAGTGTACCTTAGTGTCTTTTAGTGTATCTTAGTGGACCTTGGTGTATTTTAGTGTACCTCGGCGTATTTTAGTTTATATTAGTATACTTTATTTTATTGTACTTTGGTGTATGTTGGTGTACTCTAGTTTGTTTAAGAGTACTTTAGTGTACTTTGGTGTATTTTAGTGTACTTAATTGTATTTTAGTTAACTTTAGTGTATTTTGGTGCACTTAAGTGTATTTTAGTGTACTTTGGTGTATTTTGGTGTACTTTAATGTATTTTGTATTTGTGTACTTTTGTGTAGTTTAGTGTATTTTGACTTTAGTGTAATATAGTGTACTTAGCGTCTTTTTCATATTTATTAGTTTGTTGTGGTGTATTTTAGTTTTCTTTAGTGTCTTTTAGTGTACTTTAGTGTATTTTAGTGGACCTTAGTGTATTTTAGTGTATATTACTGTACTTCAAATAATTTAAGTGTAATTTAGTGAGCTTTGGTGTATTTTCGTGTATTTTAGTGGATCTTAGTGTATTTTAGTGCACCTCATTATATTTTAGTGTATATTGGTGCACTTTAGTTTATTTAAGGGTAATTTAGTGTACTTTAGTGCCTTTTAGTGTATTTAAGCGGACTTTGGTGGATTTTAGTGTACTTTGGTGTATTTTGGTGTACTTTATTGTATTCTAATGTACTTTGGTGTACTTCAATGTACTTTATTGTATTTATTGTACTTTAGTGTATTTTAGTTTACTCTAGTGTAATTGAATGGACTTTAGTGTGTTTTGGTGTACTTTAGTGTATTTTAGTGTACTTTAGTGTCTTTTAGTGTATTTTGGGGGATCTAATTGTAGTTTAGTGCACCTCGGCGTATTTTATATTTGTATACTTTAGTGTCCTTTGGTGCATGTTGGTGAACTTTAGTGTATTTTAGTGTACTTTAGTGTATTTAAGTGTACGTACTTTAGTGTACTTTAGTGTCTTCTAGTGTATTTTAGTTTATTTTACTGTATTTTAGTGAACCTTAGTGTATTTTAGTGTACCTCGTTGCATTTTAGTGTATTTTATTGTACTTTAGTGTCCTTTGGTATACTTTGGTGTATTTTGGTATACTTTGGTGTATTTTAGTGTACTTTATTGTATTTTAGTTAACTTTAGTGTATTTTAGTGTACTTTGGTGTATTTTGGTTTACTTTACTGTATTTTGGTGTACTTTTGTGTAGTTTAGTTTACTTTAGTGTATTTTAGTTTACTTTAGTGTATTTTGGTGCACTTAAGTGTATTTTAGTGTACTTTGGTGTATTTTGGTGTACTTTAATGTATTTTGGTGTACTTTTGTGTAGTTTAGTGTATTTTGGTTTAGTTTAGTGTATTTTTGTGTACTTAATGTATTTTAGTGTACTTAATGTATTTTAGTGTACTTTAGAGTCTTTTAGTGTATTTTAGTATTTTTAATGGACTTTGGTGTATTTTAGTGTACTTTAGTATATTTTAGTGTACTGAAGTGTATTAAATGGACTTTGGTATCGTTTAGTGTACTTTAGTGTATTTTATTTTACTTTAGTGTATTAAGTGACTTTTAGTTTATTTAAATGGACTTTGGCATTATATAGTGTACTTAGTGTATTTTAGTTTATATTTGTATATTTTTGTGTATTTTAGTATACTTTGCTGCATTTTGGTATACTTTAGCGTATTTTAGTATACTTTCTTGTATTTTCGTGTACTCTATTGTATTTTAATGCACTTTGGTTTACTTTAGTGTACTTTATTGTATTTTAGTGTACTTAATGTATTTTAGTGTACTTTAGAGTCTTTTAGTGTATTTTAGTATATTTAATGGACTTTGGTGTATTTTATAGTACTTTAGTGTGTTTTAGTTTATTTTAGCAGAGCTTAGTGTATTTTAGTGTATAATATTGTACCTTAAATAATTTTAGTGTAATTTAGTGAACTTTGGTGTATTTTGGGTATTTTAGTGTATTTTAGTGGATCTTAGTGTATTTTAGTGTACCTCGCTGTATTTTAGTGTATATTAGTGTACTTTAGTTTATTTAAGTGTAATTTAGTGTATTTTAGTGCCTTTTAGTGTATATAAGCGGACTTTGGTGTATTTTAGTGTACCTTAGTGTCTTTTAGTGTATCTTAGTGGACCTTGGTGTATTTTAGTGTACCTCGGCGTATTTTAGTTTATATTAGTATACTTTAGTTTATTTTATTGTACTTTGTTGTATGTTGGTGTACTCTAGTTTGTTTAAGAGTACTTTAGTGTACTTTGGTGTATTTTAGTGTACTTAATTGTATTTTAGTTAACTTTAGTGTATTTTGGTGCACTTAAGTGTATTTTAGTGTACTTTGGTGTATTTTGGTGTACTTTAATGTATTTTGGTGTACTTTTGTGTAGTTTAGTGTATTTTGACTTTAGTGTAATATAGTGTACTTAGCGTCTTTTTCATATTTATTAGTTTGTTGTGGTGTATTTTAGTTTTCTTTAGTGTCTTTTAGTGTACTTTAGTGCATTTTATCGGACCTTAGTGTATTTTAGTGTATGTCGGTGTATTTAAGTGTACTGCAGTGTCTATTAGTGTACTTTAGTGTATGTTACTGTACTTTAGGGTCTTTTAGTGTATTTTGGTGTACTTTAGTGTACTTTGGTGTATTTTGGTGTATTTTAGTATACTTTAGTGTCCGTTGGTGTATTTTGGTGTACTTTATTGTATTTTAATGCACTTTGGTGTACTTTAGTGTACTTTATTGTATTTTAGTGTACTTAATGTATTTAGCGTACTATAGTGTCTTTTTGTGTATTTTAGTATATTTAATGGACTTTGGTGTATTTAAGTGTACTTTAGTGTATTTTAGTGTACTTTAGTGTCTTTTAGTGGACCTTAGTGTATTTTAGTGTATATTACTGTACTTCAAATAATTATGTGTAATTTAGTGAACTTTGGTGTATTTTGGGTATTTTAGTGTATTTTAGCGGATCTTAGTGTATTTTAGTGTACCTCGGTGTATTTTAGTGTATATTAGTGTACTTTAGTTTATTTAAGTGTAATTTAGTGTACTTTAGTGCCTTTTAGTGTATTTAAGCGGACTTTGGTGTATTTTAGTGTACTTTACTGTCTCTTAGTGTATCTTAGTGGACCTTGGTGTATTTTAGTGTACCACGGCGTATTTTAGTTTAAATTAGTATACTTTAGTTTATTTTATTGTACTTTGGTGTATGTTGGTGCACTTTAGGTATTTTAGTGTACTTTAGGTTTTTTTAGTGTACTTAATATCTTTTAGTGTATTTTAGTGGACCTTAGTGTATTTTAGTGTACCTCGGTGTATTTTGGTGTAAATTAGTGCACTTTAGTGTATTTTAGTGTACTCTATTGTACTTTCGTGTATTTTAATATACTTAATGTCTTTTAGTGTACTTTAGTTCATTTTAGTGGACCCTAGTTTATTTTAGAGTACCTCGGTGTATGTTACTGTACTTAAGTGTCTTTTAGTGTATTTTGGTGTACTTTAGTGTACTTTGGTGTATTTTGGTGTATTTTAGTATACTTTATTCTCCGTTGGTGTATTTTGGTGTACTTTATTGTATTTGAATGCACTTTGGTGTACTTTAGTGTACTTTATTGTATTTTAGTGTACTTTAGAGTCTTTTAGTGTATTTTAGTATATTTAATGGACTTTGGTGTATTTTATAGTACTTTAGTGTGTTTTAGTTTATTTTAGCAGACCTTAGTGTATTTTAGTGTATATTATTGTACTTTAAATAATTTAAGTGTAATTTAGCGAACTTTGGTGTATTTTCGTGTATTTTAGTGGATTTTAGCGGACCTTAGTGATTTGAGTGCACCTCAGTGTAGTTTAGTGTATATTAGGGTACTTTAGTTTATTTAAGTGTAATTTAGTGTACTTTAGTGCCTTTTAGTGTATTAAGCGGACTTTGGTGTATTTTAGTGTACTTTGGTGTATTTTGGTGTTCTTCGTTGTATTTTAGTGTACTTTAATGTACTTTATTGTATTTATTGTACTTTAGTGTATTTTATTGTACTCTAGTGTATTTAATGGACTTTAGTGTGTTTTGGTGTACTTTATTGTATTTTAGTGTACTTTAGTGTCTTTTAGTGTATTTTAGTATATTTAATGGATCTTGGTGTATTTAAGAGTACTTTAGTGTATTTTAGTGTACTTTAGTGCATTTTAGTGGACTTTGGTGTTTTTTTGTGTACTTTAGTCTATTCTAGTGTATTTTGGTATCTTTTATTGTATTATAGTGTATTTTAGTGGACCTGATGTATTTTATAGTGTACCTAGGCGTATTTTAGTATATATTGTATACTTTAGTTTACTATAGAGTACTTTGGCGTAAGCTGGTGCACTTTAGTGTACTTTGGTGTATTTTGGTGTACTTTACTGTATTTTGGTGTACTTTTGTGTAGTTTAGTGTATTTTAGTTTAGTTTAGTGTATTTATGTGTAGTTAATGTATTTTAGTGCACTCTATTGTACTTTCGTGTCTTTTAGTATACTTTATTGTCTTTTAGTGTACTTTAGTGCATTTTAGTGGACCCTAGTGTATTTTAGTGTACCTCGGTGTATTTTAATGTATTTTAGTGTACTTTAGTGTATTTTAGGGTACTTTAATGTCTTTTAGTGTACTTTCGTGTATTTTAGTGTATATTAGCGTACTTTAGTGTATTTAAGTATAATTTCGTGTACTTTAGTGCATTTTAGTGGACCTTATTGTATTTTAGTGTACTTTGGTGTATTTTAGTGTAGTTTAGTATATTTTAGGGTACTTTAGTGCCTCATATCGTATTTTAGTGTACTTTGGTTTATTTTATTGTATTCTAGTGTACCTCGCTGTATTTTAGTGTATATTATTGTACTTTTATTTATTTAAGTGTAAATTAGTGTATTTTGGTGAATTTTCGTGTATTTTAGTGGACCTTAGTGTATTTTAGTGTATATTAGTGTACTTTAGTTTATTTTAGTGTACTTTGGTGCATGTTGGTGCACTTTAGTGTATTTTAGTGTACTTTAGTATATTTAAGTGTACTTTAGTGTATTTTAGTGTACTTTAGTGTACTTTGGTGTATTTTGGTATACTGTGGTGTATTTTAGTGTACTTTATTTTATTTTAGTTAACTTTACTGTATTTTAGTGTACTTTAGTGCATTTTAGTGGACCTTATTGTATTTTAGTGTACTTTAGTGTAGTTTAGTGTACTTTAGTGTATTTTAGTTTACTTTAGTGTGTTTTAGTGTCTTTTAGTGTATTTTGGTTTTAGTGTACTTTGGTGTACTTTATTGTGTTTTAATGCACTTTGGTGTACTTTAGTGTACTTTATTGTATTTTATTGTACTTCATGTATTTTAGCATACTATAGTGTCTTTTAGTGTATTTTAGTATATTTAATGGACCGTGGTGTATTTAAGTGTACTTTAGTGTATTTTAGTGTACTTTAGTGTCTTTTAGTGGACCTTAGTGTATTTTAGTGTATATTAGTATACTTTAGTTTATTTTAGTGTACTTTGGTGCACTTTAGTGTATTTTAGTGAACTTTAGTGTATTTAAGTGTACTTTAGTCTATTTTAGTCTACTTCAGTGTCTTTTAGTGTATTTTCGTTTATTTTATTTTTTTTTATTACCCTTTGTGTATTTTAGTGTACCTCGGTGCATTTTAGTGCATTTTAGTGTACTTTAGTGTACTTTGGTGTACTTTGGTGTATTTTGTTATACTTTGTTATACTTTAGTGTATTTTTGTGTACTTTATTGTATTTTCATTAACTTTAGTGTACTTTTGTGTAGTTTAGTGTACTTAAGTGTATTTTAGTTTACTTTAGTGTATTTTAGTGGCTTTTAGTATATTTTGGTTTTAGTGTACTTTGGTGTATTTTGGTGTATTTTAGTAAACTTTAGTGTACGCTGGTGTATTTTGGTGAACTTTGTTGTATTTTAATGCACTTTGGTGTACTTTAGTGTACTTTATTGTATTTTAGTGTACTTAATGTATTTAGCGTACTATAGTGTCTTTTAGTGTATTTTAGTATATTTAATGGATTTTAGTGTATTTTAGTGTACTTTAGTGTATTTTAGTGGACTTTGGTGTTTTTTTGTGTACCTTAGTGTATTCTAGTGTATTTTGGTATCTTTTATTGTATTTTAGTGGACCTAAGTGTATTTTATAGTGTACCTAGGCGTATTTTAGTATATATTGTATACTTTAGTTTACTATAGAGTACTTTGGCGTAAGCTGGTGCACTTTAGTGTATTTTGGTACACTTTAGTATATTTTAGTGTACTTTGGTGTATCTTGGTGTACTTTACTGTATTTTGGTGTACTTTTGTGTAGTTTAGTGTATTTTAGTTTAGTTTAGTGTATTTTTGTGTAGTTAATGTATTTTAGTGTACTCTATTGTAATTTCGTGTCTTTTAGTATACTTTATTGTCTTTTAGTGTACTTTAGTGCATTTTAGTGGACCCTAGTGTATTTTAGTGTACCTCGGTGTATTTTAATGTATTTTAGTGTACTTTAGTGTATTTTAGGGTGCTTTAATGTCTTTTAGTGTACTTTCGTGTATTTTAGTGTATATTAGCGTACTTTAGTGTATTTAAGTGTAATTTCGTGTACTTTAGTGCATTTTAGTGGACCTTATTGTATTTTAGTGTACTTTGGTGTATTTTAGTGTAGTTTGGTATATTTTAGGGTACTTTAGTGCCTCATATCGTATTTTAGTGTACTTTGGTTTATTATTGTATTCTAGTGTACCTCGCTGTATTTTAGTGTATATTATTGTACTTTTATTTATTTAAGTGTAAGTTAGTGTATTTTGGTGAATTTTCGTGTATTTTAGTGGACCTTAGTTTATTTTAGTGTACTTTGGTGCATGTTGGTGGACTTTAGTGTATTTTAGTGTACTTTAGTGTATTTAAGTGTACTTTAGTGTATTTTAGTGTACTTTAGTGTACTTTGGTGGACTTTGGTGTATTTTGGTATACTGTGGTGTGTTTTAGTGTACTTTATTTTATTTTAGTTAACTTTACTGTATTTTAGTGTACTTTGGTATATTTTGGAGTACTTTACTGTATTTTAGGGTACTTTAATGTCTTTTAGTGTACTTTCGTGTATTTTAGTGTATATTGGCGTACTTTAGTGTATTTAAGTGTAATTTCGTGTACTTTAGTGTACTTTAGTGCATTTTAGTGGACCTTATTGTATTTTAGTGTACTTTAGTGTAGTTTACTGTACTTTAGTGTATTTTAGTTTACTTTAGTGTATTTTAGTGTCTTTTAGTGTATTTTGGTTTTAGTGTACTTTGGTGTACTTTAGTGTACTTTATTGTATTTTATTGTACTTCATGTATTTTAGCATACTATAGTGTATTTTAGTATATTTAATGGACCTTGGTGTATTTAAGTATACTTTAGTGTATTTTAGTGTACATTAGTGTATTTTAGTGGGCCTTAGTGTATTTTAGTGTATATTACTGTACTTCAAATAATTTAAGTGAACTTTGGTGTATTTTAGTGTCTTTTAGTGTATTTTGGTTTTAGTGTACTTAGTGTATTTTGGTGTATTTTAGTAAACTTTAGTGTACTTTGGTGTATTTTGGTGCACTTTATTGTATTTTAATGCACTTTGGTGGTACTTTAGTGTACTTTATTGTATTTTAGTGTACTTAATGTATTTAGCGTACTATAGTGTCTTTTAGTGTATTTTAGTATATTTAATGGACCTTGGTGTATGTAAGTGTACTTTAGTGTATTTTAGTGTACTTTAGTGTCTTTTAGTGGACCTTAGTGTATTTTAGTGTATATTAGTGTACTTTAGTTTATTTAAGTGTAATTTAGTGTACTTTAGTGCCTTTTAGTGTATTTAAGCGGACTGTGGTGTATTTTAGTGTACTTTAGTGTCTTTTAGGATATTTTAGTGGACCTTAGTGTATTTTAGTGTACCTCGGTGTATTTTGGTGTAAATTAGTGAACCTTAGTGTATTTTAGTGTACCTCGGTGCATTTTAGTGTATTTTATTGTACTTTGGTGTATTTTGGTATACTTTGGTGTATTTTAGTGTACTTTATTGTATTTTATTTAACTTTAGTGTATTTTAGTGTACTTTGGTGTATTTTGGTGTACTTTACTGTAGTTTTGTGTACCTTTGTGAAGTTTAGTGAACTTTAGTGTATTTTAGTTTACTTTAGTGTATTTTCGTGTCTTTTAGTGCATTTTGGTTTTAGTGTACTTTAGTGTATTCTGGTGTATTTTAGTAAACTTTAGTGTACTTTGGTGTATTTTGGTGTACTTTATTGTATTTTAATGCACTTTGGTGTACTTTAGTGTACACTATTGTATTTTAGTGTACTTAATGTATTTAGCGTACTATAGTGTCTTTTTGTGTATTTTAGTATATTTAGTGGACCTTGGTGTATTTAAGTGTACTTTAGTGTATTTTAGTGTACGTTAGTGTCTTTTAGTGGACCTTAGTGTATTTTAGTGTATATTACTGTACTTCAAATAATTATGTGTAATTTAGTGAACTTTGGTGTATTTTGGGTATTTTAGTGTATTTTAGTGGATCTTAGAATATTTTAGTGTACCTCGGTGTATTTTAGTGTATATTAGTGTACTTTAGTTTATTTAAGTGTAATTTAGTGTACTTTAGTGCCTTTTAGTGTATTTAAGCGGACTTTGGTCTATTTTACTGTACTTTAGTGTCTTTTAGTGCATCTTAGTGGACCTTGGTATATTTTAGTGTACCTCGGCGTATTTTAGTTTATATTAGTATACTTTAGTTTATTTTATTGTACTTTGGTGTATGTTGGTGCACTTTAGTGTATTTTAGTGTACTTTAGGTTATTTTAGTGTACTTAATATCTTTTAGGATATTTTAGTGGACCTTAGTGTATTTTAGTGTACCTCGGTGTATTTTGGTGTAAATTAGTGCACTTTAGTGTATTTTAGTGTACTCTATTGTACTTTCGTGTATTTTAATATACTTTATTGTCTTTTAGTGTACTTTAGTTCATTTTAGTGGACCCTTTAGTGTATTTTAGTGTACTTTGGTGTATTTTGTGTACTTTACTGTATTTTGGTGTACTTTTGTGTAGTTTAGTGTACTTTAGTGTATTTTAGTTTACTTTAGTGTATTTTGGTGCACTTAAGTGTATTTTAGCGTACTTTGGTGTATTTTGGTGTACTTTAATGTATTTTGGTGTACTTTTGTGTAGTTTAGTGTATTTTGGTTTAGTTTAGTGTATTTTTGTGTACTTAATGTATTTTAGTGTACTTTAGAGTCTTTTAGAGTCTTTTAGTGTATTTTAGTATTTTTAATGGACTTTGGTGTATTTTAGTGTACTTTAGTATATTTTAGTGTACTTTAGTGTATTTTAGTTTTCTTTAGTGTCTTTTAGTGTACTTTAGTGCATTTTATTGGACCTTATTGTATTTTAGTGTACGTCGGTGTATTTAAGTGTACTTCAGTGCCTATTAGTGTACTTTAGTGTATGTACCTTAGTGTCTTTTAGTGTATCTTAGTGTACCTCGGTGCATTTTAGTGTATTTTATTGTACTTTGGTATACTTTGGTGTATTTTGGTATTCTTTGGTGTATTGTAGTGTACTTTATTGTATTTTAGTTAACTTTAGTGTATTTTAGTGTACTTTGGTGTATTTTGGTGTATTTTGGTGTACTTTACTGTATTTCGGTGTAGTGTTGTGTAGTTTAGTTTACTTTAGTGTATTTTAGTTTACTTTAGTGTATTTTGCTGCACTTTAGTGTATTTTAGTGTACTTTGGTGTATTTTGGTGTACTTTAATGTATTTTGGTGTACTTTTGTGTAGTTTAGTGTACTTTAGTGTATTTTGGTTAAGTTTAGTGTATTTTTGTGTACTTAATGTATTTTAGTGTACTTAATGTATTTTAGTGTACTTTAGAGTCTTTTAGTGTATTTTAGTATTTTTAATGGACTTTGGTGTATTTTAGTGTACTTTAGTATATTTTTGTGTACTTTAGTGTATTAAATGGACTTTAGTATCGTTTAGTGTACTTTAGTGTATTTTAGTTTACTTTAGTGTCTTTTAAAGTAGTTTAGTGGACGTTAGTCTACTCTGGTGTACTTTGGTGTATTTTGGTGTACTTTGGTGTATTTTGGTGTACTTTGTTGTAGTTTGGTGTATTTTAGTGTAGTTGAGTGTTCTTTAGTGTATTTTATTTTACTTTAGTGTATTTAGTGTACTTTAGTGTATTAAGTGTCTTTTAGTTTATTTAAATGGACTTTGGCGTAATATAGTGTAATTAGTGTCTTTTAGTGTATTTTAGTTTATATTAGTATATTTTGGTGTATTTTAGTATACTTTGCTGCATTTTGGTATACTTTAGCGTATTTTAGTGTACTTTCTTGTATTTTCGTGTACTCTATTGTCTTATAGTGTACTTTAGTGCGTTTTAGTGGACCCTAGTGTATTTTAGTGTACCTCGGCGTATTTTAGTATATATTGTATACTCTAGTTTATTATAGAGTACTTTGGTGTATGTTGGTGCACTGTAGAGTATTTTAGTGTACTTTAGTGTATTTTAAAGTACTTTAGGGTCTTTTAGTGTATTTTAGTGAACCTCGGTGTAGTTTAGTGTATATTAGTGTACTCTAGTGTATTTTAGTGTACTTTAGTGTACTATGGTGTAATTTGGTGTATTTTGGTATACTTTGCTGTATTTTAGTGTACTTTATTGTATTTAAGTTATTTTTAGTGTATTTTGGTGCACTTTACTGTATTTTAGTGTACTTTGGTGTATTTAGGTGTACTTTGCTGTATTTTGGTGTACTTAGCGTCTTTTGGTGTATTTTCATATTTATTAGTATGTTGTGGTGTATTTTAGTTTTCTTTAGTGTCTTTTAGTGTACTTTAGTGCATTTTATTGGACCTTAGTGTATTTTAGTGTACGTCGGTGTATTTAAGTGTACTTCAGTGCCTATTAGTGTACTTTAGTGTATGTACCTTAGTGTCTTTTAGTGTATCTTAGTGTACCTCGGTGCATTTTAGTGTATTTTATTGTACTTTAGTGTACTTTGGTATACTTTGGTGTATTTTGGTATTCTTTGGTGCATTTTAGTGTACTTTATTGTATTTTAGTTAACTTTAGTGTATTTTAGTGTACTTTGGTGTATTTTGGTGTACTTTACTGTATTTCGGTGTAGTTTTGTGTAGTTTAGTTTACTTTAGTGTATTTTAGTTTACTTTAGTATATTTTGGTGCACTTTAGTGTATTTTAGTGTACTTTGGTGTATTTTGGTGTACTTTAATGTATTTTGGTGTACTTTTGTGTAGTTTAGTGTACTTTAGTATATTTTAGTGTACTTTAGTGTATTAAATGGACTTTAGTATCGTTTAGTGTACTTTAGTGTATTTTAGTTTACTTTAGTGTCTTTTAAAGTAGTTTAGTGGACGTCAGCCTACTCTGGTGTACTTTGGTGTATTTTGGTGTACTTTGTTGTAGTTTGGTGTATTTTAGTGTAGCTGAGTGTTCTTTAGTGTATTTTATTTTACTTTAGTGTATTTAGTGTACTCTAGTGTATTAAGTGTCTTTTAGTTTATTTAAATGGACTTTGGCGTAATACATTGTAATTAGTGTCTTTTAGTGTATTTTAGTTTATATTAGTATATTTTGGTGTATTTTAGTATTCTTTGCTGCATTTTGGTATACTTTAGCGTATTTTAGTGTACTTTCTTGTATTTTCGTGTACTCCATTGTCTTATAGTGTACTTTAGTGCGTTTTAGTGGACCCTAGTGTATTTTAGTGTACCTCGGCGTATTTTAGTATATATTGTATACTCTAGTTTATCATAGAGTAGTTTGGTGTATGTTGGTGCACTGTAGAGTATTTTAGTGTACTTTAGTGTATTTTAAAGTACTTTAGGGTCTTTTAGTGTATTTTAGTGGACCTCGGTGTAGTTTAGTGTATATTAGTGTACTCTAGTGTATTTTAGTGTACTATGGTGTAATTTGGTGTATTTTGGTATACTTTGCTGTATTTTAGTGTACTTTATTGTATTTAAGTTATTTTTAGTGTATTTTGGTGCACTTTACTGTATTTTAGTGTACTTTGGTGTATTTAGGTGTACTTTGCTGTATTTTGGTGTACTTTTGTGTAGTTTAGTGTACTTTAGTGTATATTAGTTTACTTTAATGTATTTTTGTGTACTTTAGTGTCTTTTAGTTTATTTAAATGGACTTTAGTGTAATATAGTGTACTTAGCGTCTTTTTCATATTTATTAGTATGTTGTGGTGTATTTTAGTTTTCTTTAGTGTCTTTTAGTGTACTTTAGTGCATTTTATCGGACCTTAGTGTATTTTAGTGTACGTCGGTGTATTTAAGTGTACTTCAGTGTCTATTAGTGTACTTTAGTGTATGTTACTGTACTTTAGTGTCTTTTAGTGTATTTTGGTGTACTTTAGTGTACTTTGGTGTATTTTTGTGTATTTTAGTATACTTTAGTGTCCGTTGGTGTATTTTGGTGTACTTTATTGTATTTTAATGCACTTTGGTTTACTTTAGTGTACTTTATTGTATTTTAGTGTACTTAATGTATTTTAGTGTACTTTAGAGTCTTTTAGTGTATTTTAGTATTTTTAATGGACTTTGGTGTATTTTAGTGTACTTTAGTATATTTTAGTGTACTTTAGTGTATTTTAGTTTTCTTTAGTGTCTTTTAGTGTACTTTAGTGCATTTTATTGGACCTTAGTGTATTTTAGTGTACGTCGGTGTATTTAAGTGTACTTCAGTGCCTATTAGTGTACTTTAGTGTATGTACCTTAGTGTCTTTTAGTGTATCTTAGTGTACCTCGGTGCATTTTAGTGTATTTTATTGTACTTTGGTATACTTTGGTGTATTTTGGTATTCTTTGGTGCATTTTAGTGTACTTTATTGTATTTTAGTTAACTTTAGTGTATTTTAGTGTACTTTGGTGTATTTTGGTGTACTTTACTGTATTTCGGTGTAGTTTTGTGTAGTTTAGTTTACTTTAGTGTATTTTAGTTTACTTTAGTGTATTTTGGTGCACTTAAGTGTATTTTAGTGTACTTTGGTGTATTTTGGTGTACTTTAATGTATTTTGGTGTACTTTTGTGTAGTTTAGTGTATTTTGGTTTAGTTTAGTGTATTTTAGTGTACTTAATGTATATTAGTGTACTTTAGAGTCTTTTAGTGTATTTAAGTATATTTAATGGACTTTGGTGTATTTTATAGTACTTTAGTGTGTTTTAGTTTATTTTAGCAGAGCTTAGTGTATTTTAGTGTATAATATTGTACCTTAAATAATTTAAGTGTAATTTAGTGAACTTTGGTGTATTTTGGGTATTTTAGTGTATTTTAGTGGATCTTAGTGTATTTTAGTGTACCTCGCTGTATTTTAGTGTATATTAGTGTACTTTAGTTTATTTAAGTGTAATTTAGTGTGCTTTAGTGCCTTTTAGTGTATATAAGCCGACTTTGGTGTATTTTAGTGTACCTTAGTGTCTTTTAGTGTATCTTAATAGACCTTGGTGTATTTTAGTGTACCTCGGCGTATTTTAGTTTATATTAGTATACTTTAGTTTATTTTATTGTACTTTGGTGTATGTTGGTGTACTCTAGTTTGTTTAAGAGTACTTTAGTGTACTTTGGTGTATTTTAGTGTACTTAATTGTATTTTAGTTAACTTTAGTGTATTTTGGTGCACTTAAGTGTATTTTAGTGTACTTTGGTGTACTTTGGTGTACTTTAATGTATTTTGGTGTACTTTTGTGTAGTTTAGTGTATTTTGACTTTAGTGTAATATAGTGTAGTTAGCGTCTTTTTCATATTTATTAGTTTGTTGTGGTGTATTTTAGTTTTCTTTAGTGTCTTTTAGTGTACTTTAGTGTATTTTAGTGGACCTTAGTGTATTTTAGTGTATATTACTGTACTTCAAATAATTTAAGTGTAATTTAGTGAGCTTTGGTGTATTTTCGTGTATTTTAGTGGATCTTAGTGTATTTTAGTGCACCACATTATATTTTAGTGTATATTGGTGCACTTTAGTTTATTTAAGGGTAATTTAGTGTACTTTAGTGCCTTTTAGTGTATATAAGCGGACTTTGGTGGATTTAGTGTACTTTGGTGTATTTTGGTGTACTTTATTGTATTCTAATGTACTTTGGTGTACTTCAATGTTCTTTATTGTATTTATTGTACTTTAGTGAATTTTAGTTTACCCTAGTGTATTTAATGGAATTTAGTGTGTTTTGGTGTACTTTAGTGTATTTTAGTGTACTTAAGTGTATTTTAGTGTACTTTGGTGTATTTTGGTGTACTTTAATGTATTTTGGTGTACTTTTGTGTAGTTTAGTGTATTTTGGTTTAGTTTAGTGTATTTTTGTGTACTTAATGTATTTTAGTGTACTTAATGTATTTTAGTGTACTTTAGAGTCTTTTAGTGTATTTTAGAATTTTTAATGGACTTTGGTGTATTTTAGTGTACTTTAGTATATTTTAGTGTACTTTAGTGTATTAAATGGACTTTAGTATCGTTTAGTGTATTTTATTTTACTTTAGTGTATTTAGTGTACTTTAGTGTATTAAGTGACTTTTAGTTTATTTAAATGGACTTTGGCATTATATAGTGTACTTAGTGTCTTTTAGTGTATTTTAGTTTATATTAGTATATTTTGGTGTATTTTAGTATACTTTGCTGCATTTTGGTATACTTTAGCGTATTTTAGTGTACTTTCTTGTATTTTCGTGTACTCTATTGTCTTATAGTGTACTTTAGTGCGTTTTAGTGGACCCTAGTGTATTTTAGTGTACCTCGGCGTATTTTCGTATATATTGTATACCCTAGTTTATTATAGAGTACTTTGGTGTATGTTGGTGCACTGTAGAGTATTGTAACGACCAAAAGTCCGGAGTCGTTTTTGGTCACACATAGAACTGTCTGACAACAGTCACGGGTCAATCCCCATCTTTTATTTTAAACGCATTTAATAAGATAATGAATTTATATTTAAATTGGTATATTTTCCCCAATGTATTTATTTCGTTATAGAGTCATTTACTGGAAATATGAATTCATGTATTTACTTATATACGCATGTAGTTATAAGTATTTATGATGACGTAAGATTTAGTTCTAGTTATTATTGTAAGTAGCCAAGAGGGCATACGAGTATTTAATTAGTAACATTAATATTGTAAAACTGGCTGTAGCTCGGTGGAGAAAACAGCCGTCGGCTGTGGTGTACTTACTACCGAAGTAATGTAAGTGTGTTTGTGCATTGGTGTGTGGTAGGAAAAAGAGTATAAAAGCGCAAACATCAATCAGAATAAATCAATTGGTGTGCGACCGGCAACAGGAGCAAAGGTAAATATCTTCTTCTACTTTTTTATTTATTTCTTGGACTGGTAGTCAGGGTATAGACAAGGCCGTGGTAATACCCAGCCGAAGCTATACCCTGAGACAGTACAGAACTGCGACGTAGCGACCGCAAACAGAGCCGTGGTAATACCCAGCCCAGCCTACAGTGCCTTGTTGTTGCGGCGTACCGACCTATTTCGACGGAGCGACCACAAACAGAGCCGTGGTAATACCCAGCCGAGTTTGTGCCCGACTTAGACAGTAACGTTCGCCGAATACGGACCGCATGAAGTAGAAGATGTTTACTGGAGCTGCCTGCATACACACCAGTTCACAAGATTTGAGCCCGAGCTGCAGTCAAGTTGCGAACTAGGAATAGGGCAACCCCTTTCCTGAATAAAGAGCAACATTGTAAGTAAGGCTTTGTCTTTTTTTTTGGAATCGACACAACACGACCCTGGACGCCGCTGAGCGTACCTCAGCTACCAGGAAACCGTGTCGTTACAGTATTTTAGTGTACTTTAGTGTATTTTAGTGTAATTTAAAATACTTTAGGCTCTTTTAGTGTATTTTAGTGGACCTCGGTGTAGTTTAGTGTATATTAGTGTACTCTAGTGTATTTTAGTGTACTTTAGTGTACTATGGTGTAATTTGGTGTATTTTGGTGTACTTTTGTGTAGTTTAGTGTACTTTAGTGTATTTTAGTTTACTTTAGTGTCTTTTAAAGTAGTTTAGTGGACGTTAGTCTACTCTGGTGTACTTTGGTGTATTTTGGTGTACTTTGTTGTAGTTTGGTGTATTTTAGTGTAGTTGAGTGTTCTTTAGTGTATTTTATTTTACTTTAGTGTATTTAGTGTACTTTAGTGTATTAAGTGTCTTTTAGTTTATTTAAATGGACTTTGGCGTAATATAGTGTAATTAGTGTCTTTTAGTGTATATTAGTTCATATTAGTATATTTTGGTGTATTTTAGTATACTTTGCTGGATTTTGGTATACTTTAGCGAATTTAAGTGTACTTTCTTGTATTTTCGTGTACTCTATTGTCTTATAGTGTACTATAGTGCGTTTTAGTGGACCCTAGTGTATTTTAGTGTACCTCGGCGTATTTTAGTATATATTGTATACTCTAGTTTATTATAGAGTACTTTGGTGTATGTTGGTGCACTGTAGAGTATTTTAGTGTACTTTAGTGTATTTTAAAGTACTTTAGTGTACTATGGTGTAATTTGGTGTTTTTTGGTATACTTTGCTGTATTTTAGTGTACTTTATTGTATTAAAGTTATTTTTAGTGTATTTTGGTGCACTTTACTGTATTTTAGTGTACCTTGGTGTATTTAGGTGTACTTTGCTGTATTTTGGTGTACTTTTGTGTAGTTTAGTGTACTTTAGTGTCTTTTAGTTTATTTAAATGGACTTTAGTGTAATATAGTGTACTTAGCGTCTTTTTCATATTTATTAGTATGTTGTGGTATATTTTAGTTTTCTTTAGTGTCTTTTAGTGTATTTTGGTGTACTTTAGTGTACTTTGGTGTATTTTGGTTTATTTTAGTATACTTTAGTGTCCGTTGGTGTATTTTGGTGTACTTTATTGTATTTTAATGCACTTTGGTGTACTTTAGTGTACTTTATTGTATTTTAGTGTACTTAATGTATTTTAGTGTACTTTAGAGTCTTTTAGTGTATTTTAGTATATTTAATGGACTTTGGTGTATTTTATAGTACTTAAGTGTGTTTTAGTTTATTTTAGCAGAGCTTAGTGTATTTTAGTGTATAATATTGTACTTTAAATAATTTAAGTGTAATTTAGTGAACTTTGGTGTATTTTCGTGTATTTTAGTGGATTTTAGCGGACCTTAGTGTATTTTAGTGTATATTACTGTACTTCAAATAATTTAAGGGTAATTTAGTGAACTTTGGTGTATTTTGGGTATTTTAGTGTATTTTAGGGGATCTTAGTGTATTTTAGTGTACCTCGCTGTATTTTAGTGTATATTAGTGTACTTTAGTTTATTTAAGTGTAATTTAGTGTACTTTAGTGCCTTTTAGTGTATTTAAGCGGACTTCGGTGTATTTTAGTGTACTTTGGTGTTCTTTAGTGTACTTTATTGTATTTTAGCGTACTTAATGTATTTAGCGTACTATAGTGTCTTTTAGTGTATTTTAGTATATTTAATGGACTTTGGTGTATTTTATAGTACTTTAGTGTGTTTTAGTTTATTTTAGCAGAGCTTAGTGTATTTTAGTGTATAATATTGTACTTTAAATAATTTAAGTGTAATTTAGTGAACTTTGGTGTATTTTCGTGTATTTTAGTGGATTTTAGCGGACCTTTGTGATTTTAGTGCACCTCAGTGTATTTTAGCGTTTATTAGGGTACTTTAGTTTATTTAAGTGTAATTTAGTGTACTTTAGTGCCTTTTAGTGTATTTAAGCGGACTTCGGTGTATTTTAGTGTACTTTGGTGTTGTTTAGTGTACTTTATTGTATTTTAGTGTACTTAATGTATTTAGCGTACTATAGTGTCTTTTAGTGTATTTTAGTATATTTAATGGACCTTGGTGTAATT
>JASKUP010000435.1:0-59545 GCA_030448955.1 Trichopoda pennipes
CTCGGCCTATTTTAGTGTATAGTAGTATACTTTAGTTTATTTTAGTGTACTTTGGTGTATGTTGGTGCACTTTAGTGTCTTTTAGTGTATTTTAGTGTACCTTAGTGTACGTGGGTGTATTTTGGTGTACTTTAGTGTACTTTGGTGTATTTTGGTGTACTTTATTGTATTTTGGTGTACCTTAGTGTAATTTAGTTTACTTTAGTGTATTTTAGTGTCATTTAGTTTATTTAAATGGGCTTTAGTGTAATATAGTGTACTCAGAATCTTTTAGTGTATTTTAATATATATTAGTATATTGTGTGTAATTTAGAGTACTTTGCTGTATTTAGACCTGTAGACCTTAGTGTATTTTAGTGTACTTTAGTGTCTTTTAGTGTACTTTAGTGTATTTTAGGGTACTTTATGTCTTTTAGTGTGCTTTCGTGTATTTTAGTGTATATTAGCGTACTTTAGTTTATTTTAGTGTACTTTAGTGTCTTTTAGTGTACCTTATTGTATTTTAGGGTACTTTAGTGTCTTTTAGTGTGCTGACGTGTATTTTAGTGTATATTAGCGTACTTTAGTTTATTTAAGTGTAATTTAGTGTACTTTAGTGTATTTTAGTGTCATTTAGTTTATTTAAGTGGACGTTAGTGTAATATAGTGTACATAGAATCTTTTAGTGTACTTTAATATATATTAGTATATTGTGTGTAATTTAAAGTACTTTGCTGTATTTAGACCTGTAGACCGTAGTGTATTTTAATGTACTTCGGTGTATTTTAGTGTACTTTAGTGTCTTTTAGTGTACTTTAGTGCATTTTAGTAGACCTGAGTGTATTTTAGTGTAAATCATTGTATTTTAGTGTACTTTGGTGTCTTTTAGTGTACTTTGGTGTCTTTTAGTGTATTTTGATGAACTTTAGTTTACTTTGGTGTGTTTTGGCAATATTAGTATACTTTAGTTTACTTTGGTGTATTTTGATGTACTTTAGTGTCTTTTAGTGTACTTTAGTGTATTGTGGTGAGTTTTAGTGTACTTTACTGCATTTTGGTGTACTTTTGCGTATTTTAGTGTTTTTTCATGTATTTTAGTGTACTTTATTGAAGTTTCGTATATTTTAGTATTTTTTATTGTCTTTTAGAGTCCTTTAGTGCATTTTAATGGACCCTAGTGTATTTTAGTGTACCTCGGTGTATTTCAGTGTCGTTCAGTGTATTTTAGGTTACTTTAGTGCCTTTTATTGTATTTTATCATACTTAAGTGTGCGTTGGTGTATTTAGGTGTACTTTATTGTATTTTAATGTACTTTGGTGCACTTTTAGTGTACTTTATTGTATTTTAGTGTACTTTAGTCTATTTAATAGACTTTAATGTATTTTAGTGTATTTTAGAGTACTTTAGTGTCTTTTAGTGGACCTTAGTGTATTTTAGTGCACCTCGGTGTATTTTAGTGTATATTAGTTTACTTTAGTTTATTTATGTGTAATTTAGTGTACTTCAGTGTCTTTTAGTGTATTAGGGTACTTTAGTGCCTCTTATTGTATTGTAGTGTACTTTGGTGTACTTTGGTTTACTTTATTGTACTTTGGTGTACTTTGGTGTACTTTAGTGTATTTTAGTGGACTATAGTATCTCTTAATGCACTTTAGTGTATTTTGGTGTATTAGAGTATTTTAGTGTATTTAATGGACTTTTGTGTATTTTGGTGTACTTTAGTATACTTTAGTGTACTTTGGTGTATTTTGGTGTACTTTATTGTATTTTAATGTACTTTGGTTTACTTTAGTGTACTTTATTGTATTTTATTGGACCTTAGTGCATTTTAGTGTACTTTGGTGTATTTTGGTGTACTTTATTGTATTTTAATATACGTTGGTGTACTTTAGTGTACTTTATTGTATTTTAGTGTACTTTAGTGTATTTTAATGCACTTTAGTGTATTTAGTGGACTTTAGGTTATTTCAGTGTACTTTGGTATATGTTGGTGCACTTTAGTGTATTTTAGTGTCTTTTACTGTATTTTAGTGGACCTTAGTGTATTTAAGTGTACCTCGGTGTATTTTGGTGTAAATTAGTGTACTTTAGTGTATTTTAGTGTACTTTAGTGTACTTTGGTGTACTTTGGTGTATGTTAGTGTACTTTAGTGTCTTTTAGTGTATTTTAGTGGATCTTAGTGTATTTTAGTGTACCTCGGCCTATTTTAGTGTATAGTAGTATACTTTAGTTTATTTTAGTGTACTTTGGTGTATGTTGGTGCACTTTAGTGTCTTTTAGTGTATTTTAGTGTACCTTAGTGTACGTGGGTGTATTTTGGTGTACTTTAGTGTACTTTGGTGTATTTTGGTGTACTTTATTGTATTTTGGTGTACCTTAGTGTAATTTAGTTTACTTTAGTGTATTTTAGTGTCATTTAGTTTATTTAAATGGGCTTTAGTGTAATATAGTGTACTCAGAATCTTTTAGTGTATTTTAATATATATTAGTATATTGTGTGTAATTTAGAGTACTTTGCTGTATTTAGACCTGTAGACCTTAGTGTATTTTATTGTACTTTAGTGTCTTTTAGTGTACTTTAGTGTATTTTAGGGTACTTTAGTGTCTTTTAGTTTGCTTTCATGTATTTTAGTGTATATTAGCGTACTTTAGTTTATTTAAGTGTAATTTAGTGTACTTTAGTGTCTTTTAGTGTACTTTAGTGCATTTTAGTAGACCTTAGTGTATTTTAGTGTACATCGGTGTATTTTAGTGTACTTCGGTGTATTTTAGTGTACTTTAGTGTCTTTTAGTGTACTTTAGTGTATTTTAGGGTACTTTAGTGTCTTTTAGTGTGCTTTCGTGTATTTTAGTGTATATTAGCGTACTTTAGTTTATTTAAGTGTAATTTAGTGTACTTTAGTGTATTTTAGTGTCATTTAGTTTATTTAAGTGGACTTTAATGTAATATAGTGTACATAGAATTTTTTAGTGTATTTTAATATATATTAGTATATTGTGTGTAATTTAAAGTACTTTGCTGTATTTAGACCTGTAGACCGTAGTGTATTTTAATGTACTTCGGTGTATTTTAGTGTACTTTAGTGTCTTTTAGTGTACTTTAGTGAATTTTAGTAGACCTTAGTGTATTTTAGTGTACTTTGGTGTCTTTTAGTGTATTTTGATGAACTTTAGTTTACTTTGGTGTGTTTTGGCAATATTAGTATACTTTAGTTTACTTTGGTGTATTTTGATGTACTTTATTGTATTTTAATGCACTTTTGAGTACTTTAATGTACTTTATTGTATTTTAGTGTACTTTAGTGTATCTTAGGATACTTTAGTGTCTTTTAGTGTGTTTTATTGTATTTAATGGAATTTGGTGTATTTTAGTGTACTTTAGTGTATTTTAGGATACTTTAAGGCCGTGTCAGATAAAACTTTGTTGCTTTGCGTGACATTTGAAACTTTAAAGCAAAAGCGTAAAGCAAAACGTGTATGTCACAATGAAAACTTTGACAACACTCATAATATGTTTGTTTACATACGAAAAAGGTACACATGTGGAATTATTGAAGTTTTTCTTTTAATTAAAACATTGAATTATTTGGAATTGTACAAGTATTTCGTTTAAGTAAAACATTCAAGTGATTTGGAATTGTAGAAGTGTTTGTTTTGTATAGTGGTGTTTGTTGTATGCGAAAAAGTGCCAGTAAAAAATGTGCGATTTGGATTTAGTGGACATATTAATTATTATGCTATTAATGCATGAAGCAATGGAGTTGGTGGACGAAATTCCATCTCGCAGGTTTTGGGTGCGAACTCTTTACAAAGATCGAGACCTCACTGGCCTGTTTGCGTCTAGTTTTGAAGAACTGCACGAAAGATATCCGGAACAATTTAAAAGAATTGTCCGTATGACCCCTGCAGTTTTCGATATACTTTTAGAACTTCTAAAGCCCCGACTTAGAAAAATGTCCAATAGACCATCCATATCTGCATCTTGCAGATTATTTTTAACACTCACGTAAGTACATGCAAGTAGGTCACACTTTAATATACGGTGATGAATGCTTATGTTCTATTTGTACAAATGTAGTTATTTGGCGCACGGAGACAGCAAGCAAGCGACTGCTCTTAAAATGGGGCGGTCAACAGTTACCACGATTGTATATGCGGTCAGTGACGCTATTTGGGAAGAATTTTATTTGTTACCCCCAAAAACGCATGAGTGGAAGCGGATTGCTGAAGACTTCAAGATGATGTGGAACTTACCCGATTGTGTTGGTGCTGTGGATGGTAAGCGCATCACAATATCGTGCCCACCTAATTCGGGATCGCTTTACTACAACTACAAGGGACATTACACCATTGTGTTGTTAGCTACCTGTGAAGCCAACTACACTTTTACGACCGTGGATATTGGGGCGTATGGTTCACAAAGTGACGGTGAAGTGCTGGTAAATTCTACTTTTGGACAAAGATTGCTGGATGGTAAGCTGGACTTCCCTGAAGATGACTTTCTGCCTGGAAGCGCAACGAAATTTCCTTTTTTCATGGTTGATGATGCTGCATTTCCGCTTAAAAAGTGCATAATGCGTCCTTATCCAGGTTTGTCTAAATAATATTCTACTTTAATGTGTTCCTGTTAACCGTTTTTTTTGCAATTAGGAATGCGTCTATCCATTGATAGAGAAGCTTTCAATAAGCGGCTATCACGAGCGCGAAGAGTGATAGAGAATTCTTTTGGAATCTTGTACGCTCGTTGGAGAGTTCTGCAATCCCCTTTGTTCATGCAACCACAAAATGCAGACAAATTGCTTAAAGCTGTTACGGTTCTTCACAATTTTGTGAAATTCCATGACGGAAGCTGTTGTCCACCTGACTATGTGGACCACTTCGAAGGTGGCGAAATAGTACATGGCTTGTGGCGGACTGAAGTTTCGACACCGTTACGGAGCCATGGTCGAATGACTTCCAACAATGCTACAAGAAGTGCTTTTACGTTGAGAGACGAACTAAAGGACTATATTGTGGCGCATCCACTTCAACAAATATTGTAACATTTTACTTTACTTAAACAAAAACAACTGTTATTTGATTGATGATTTCTTGATTTATTTACATATTGCAGGACCTGAAACACAAATAACTTTTATTTCATTGAAGAGAATTACTTTGTTGATTTATTTACATTTTACATTTACATAAACTCATATGTGTTAAATTTAATTAAAAAGGGCTTTATTTAAAAATTAATACTTAACCAAAAATATACCGGACACCCCTGTTGAAGCAGCAACAGCCTGCCATGCTCGGTCATTTAAATACTCATTTCTGAAGAGGTAGAAACTTTTGTCGAAAACTTTATAGAAATAAAATTGATATTTTTCTTATTCAATTAATTTATTGTCTTTTTTTTCTTTAAGAATATAAAAATTATGTATTATATAAGTAAAAAAAAAGAAAAAAAGTAACAGCCAATTCAGAGATCAATTAACGATAATTAATAATAACAAATAATAAACAAAACAAAAATAATATAATATAATATAATATAATATAATATAATATAATATAACAAATATAAGAAAAACAAGAAAATTAAATATAAAAAGTAACATGCAATTCATTAATAATAAAAATCAGAAACAAAACAAATATTAGAAAATAATAACAATAATAAGTAAAAGTAAAATTATTTTGCATTATGTACGTAAGCAAGCAATTCAATTTTAAGCCTGTCTTGTATATGCTCTGGCTTTTTTTGCAGGCATTCATCGAGCATTTCCAAAAAAGCCTTGTTTTTGGAAGGTACCTTACCACTTTTGCCGCAATGGCAGCTTCGACAGTGCCACAAAGTCGGTCAAAACGCTCACGTGTCTCATTGCGCTGCCGTTTTCTGCCCGCTCTACTCACGCTGCTATCATAACCAGCCAGCTCAACCTCAGTTTCATTTTGTTCACTTTCTGTGTTGTTAAGTGTTGGCTGGCTGAGAGATGGTGGATCTTCACAACCAAAATCAAAATTAGATGCAGTTCTGTAATTTATACAGAAAGGTTAAGCATATATTTATACTTGGGGGTAAAAAAACAGATTAAACTTACCTTCTGTGAGGCACGTGCTTTGTCAAGAACCGCATTGCCTCCATATAGCACCACTCTGCCTTTTCTTCTTCAGCAGCAGCTCCCGACTTCATTTTGTTGTTGCCACTTCCCTGACAAAACGATCACGCAGAGATTTCCATCTCGTTTTGCAATGTTCTTCTGTTTAATTAATAATTAATTAGTAAACAAAACAAAATCAAAAAAACAAATATATGGACACCCCTGTTGAAGCAGCCACTGCCTGCCACGCTCTGTCCTTCAAATACCTGTTCCGGAAAAGACAGGAACTTTTGTCGTAAAGACAAGCGTGTTGCTTTATCGCTTCAATCATATGTTTAATATTTAAATAAAATTTTTTCAAAAGTTCTCATATTACTTACCGAAAAGAAAAAGCACAAATAAATGGCAGCTGTTTGTGAAAACGCACAAAAAGTTGAATTTTGGTTAACTTTTAGCTTTGCTTTGCTTCAGAACTGCTTTATGTGGCAACTTTCATACATTTACGTACATTTTAACTCAAATGTCAAATCGAAACTCTGACGCAACGCAAAGCAAAAGTTGTATCTGACACGGCCTTTAGTGTATTTTAGTGTATTTAAGCGGAGTTTGGTGTATTTTAGTGTACTTTAGTGTATTTTAGTGTAGTTTAGTGTATTTTAGGGTACTTTCTTGTATTTTAGTGTACTTTAGTGTCTTTTAGTTTATTTTAGTATACTTTATGTGTTTGTTCGTGTACTTTAGTACATTTTAGTGGGCACTATTGAATTTTAGTGTACTTTAGTGTCTTTTAGTGTACTTTAGTGTATTTTAGTGTACTTTAGTGTAATTTAGTATACTTTAGTGTACTTTGGTGCATTTTGATGTACTTTATTTTATTTTAATGCACTGTGGTGTACTTTAGTGTACTTTATTGTATTTTAGGGTACATGTTGTATTTTAGTGTATTTCATTGCATTAATGGACTTTGTTGTATTTTCGTGTACTATAATGTATTAGAGTGTACTTTAGTGTCTCTTACCGTATTTAAGCGGACTTTGGTGTATTTTGGTGTACTTTATTGTTTTTCAGTGTACTTTAGTGCATTTTAGTGGACCTTAGTGTATTTTAGTGTTCCTCGGTGTATTTTAGTGTCTTTTAGTGTATTTTAGTGTATTTTAGTGCCTTAGTGTATGTTAGTATAGTTTTGTGGTTTTTGGTGAATTTTAGCATACTTTGGTGTAATTTGGTGTACTTTATTGTATTTTAATGCACTTTGGTGTACTGTAGTGTATTAAATGGACATTGGTGTATTTTAGAGTATTTTAGTGTACTTTATTGTATTTTAGTGTACTGTAGTGTATTTTAGTGTACGTTATTGTATTTTATTGTACTCTGGTCTATTTTAGTGTATTTTAGTTTGCTTTAGTGTAGTTTAGTGTTCTTTAGTGTCTTTTAGTTTATTTAAATGGACTTTGGTGTAATATAGTGTACTTAGAGTCTTATAGTGTATATTAGTATATTGTGGTGTATTTTAGTGTACTTTAGTGTACTTTGCTGCATTTTGGTGTACTTTTGCGTATTTTAGTGTACTTTCATGTATTTTAGTGTACTTTATTGAAGTTTCGTATATTTTAGTATACTTTATTGTCTTTTAGTGTCCTTTAGTGCATTTTAATGGACCCTAGTGTATTTTAGTGTACCTCAATGTATTTCAGTGTCGTTCAGTGTATTTTAGGTTATTTTAGTGCCTTTTATTGTATTTTATCATACTTAAGTGTACGTTGGTGTATTTAGGTGTACTTTATTGTATTTTAATGTACTTTGGTGCACTTTTAGTGTACTTTATTGTATTTTATTGTACTTTAGTCTATTTAATGGACTTTAATGTCTTTTAGTGTATTTTAGTGTATATTAGTATATTGTGGTATATTTTAGTGTACTTTAGTGTACTTGGCTGCATTTTGGTGTACTTTGGCGAGTTTTAGTGTACTGTCATGTATTTTAGTGTACTTTATTGAAGTTTCGTGTATTTTAGTATACCTTATTGTCTTTTAGTGTCCTTTAGTGCATTTTAGTGGACCCTAGTGTATTTTAGTGTACATCGGTGTATTTTAGTGTCTTTTAGTGTAGTTTAAGCGGACTTTGGTGTATTTTAGTGTACTTTGGTGTGTTTTGGTGTAGTTTAGTGTATTTTAAGGTACTTTCTTGTGTTTTAGTGTACTTTAGTGTCTTTTAGTGTATTTTAGTATTCCTTTGCCTATTTTAGTGTAATTTAGTGTCTTTTAGTTTATTTTAGTATACTCTAGTGTCTTTTAGTGTATGTTAGTATAGTTTGGTGGATTTTGGTGTATTTTAGCATACCTTGGTGTATTTTGGTGTACTTTTTGTATT
Source organism: Trichopoda pennipes (assembly GCA_030448955.1). Lineage (NCBI taxonomy): Eukaryota > Metazoa > Arthropoda > Insecta > Diptera > Tachinidae > Trichopoda > Trichopoda pennipes. Next base: position 8,438 of record JASKUP010000435.1, read on the forward strand.
TTAATACACTTTGCTGTACTTTAGTGTATTTTAGTGTATTAAATGGACATTGGTGTATTTAGTGTACTTTAGTGTATTTTAGTGTACTTTATTGTATTTTAGTGTACTTTAGTGTATTTTAGTGTACATTATTGTATTTTAGTGTTCTTTCGTGTCTTTTAGTTTATTTAAATGGGCTTTGGTGTAATATAGTGTACTTAGCGTCTTTTAGTGCATTTTAGTGTATATTAGTATATTATAGTGTATTTTAGTGTACTTTAGTGTACTTTGCTGCATTTTGGTGTACTTTGGTGTATTTTAGTGTACTTTCATGTATTTTAGTATACCTTATTGTCTTTTAGTGTCCTTTAGTGCATTTTAATGGACCCTGGTGTATTTTAGTGTACTTCGGTGTATTTCAGTGTCGTTTAGTGTATTTTAGGGTACTTTAGTGCCTTTTATTGTATTTTATTATACTTAGGTGTACTTTGGTGTATTTAGGTGTACTTTATTGTATTTTAATGTACTTTGGTGTGCTTTTAGTGCACTTTATTGTATTTTAGTGTACTTTATTGCATTTAATGGACTTTAATGTCTTTTAGTGTATTTTAGTGTACTTTAGTGTCTTTTAGCGTATTTTAGTGGACCTTAGTGTACCTTGGTGTACTTTGGTGTACTTTATTGTATTTTGGTGTACTTTGGTGTATTTTAGTGTGTTTTAGTTTACTAAAGTGTATTTTGGTGCACTTTACTGTATTTTAGTATACTTTGGTGTATTTTAGTACTTTAGTGTATTTTATTTTACTTTAGTACATTTTAGTGTACTTTAGTGTCTTTTAGTGCATTTTAGTGTATATTAGTATATTGTGGTGTATTTTAGTATACTTTCGTGTATTTTAGTGTACTTTATTTAACTTTCATGTGTTTTAGTATACTTTATTGTCTCTTAGTGTACTTTAGTGCATTTTAGTGGACCCTAGTGTATTTTAGTGTACCTCGGTGTATTTTAGGTTCTTTTAATGTTCTTTAGTGTATTTTAGGGTACTTTAGTGTCTTTTATTCTATTTTAGTGTACTTTGGTGTATTTTGGTGTACTTTATTGTATTTTAGTTTACTTTGGTGTACGTTAGTGTATTTTTTTTTGTTCTTTAGTGTAGTTTAGTGTACTTTAGCGCACTTTCGTGTATTTTAGTGTACTTTAGTGAATTTTAGGGTACTATAGTGCCTCTTATTGTATTTTAGTGTACTTTGGTTTACTTTTTAGTAGTTTAGTGTACTTTGGTGTACTTTAGTGTATTTTAGTGGAGTTTAGTATCTCTTAATGTACTTTAGTGTATTTTAGTGTATTAGAGTATTTTAGTGTATTTAATGGACTTTTGTGTATTTTGGTCCATTTCAGTATACTTTAGTGTACTTTGGTGCATGTTGGTGTACTTTATTGTATTTTACTGTACTTTGGTGTACTTTAGTGTACTTTATTTTATTTTAGTGGACCTTAGTGTATTTTAGTGTACCTCGGCGAATTTTAGTGTATATTATTATACTTTAGTTTATTTTAGTGTACTTTGGTGTATTTAATGGATTTTGGTGCAATTTAGTGTACTTTAGTGTCTATTAATGTATTGTACTGTACTTTAGTGTTTTTTGGTGTATTTTGGTGTACTTTATTGTATGTTAGTGTATTCTAGTGTATATTGGTGTACTTTAGTATATTTTAGTGTATTTTGGTGTATTTTGGTGTACTTTATTGTATTTTAATGTACGTTGGTGTACTTTATTGTATTTTAGTGTACTTTATTGTATTTTAGTGTACTTTAGTGTGTTTTAGTGTATTTTAGTGCATTTTGGTGTACTTTAGTATACTTTAGTGTACTTTAGTGTATTTTGGTGTACTTTATTGTATTTTAATGTACGTTGGTGTACTTTATTGTATTTTAGTGTACTTTACTGTATTTTAGTGCACTTTGGAGTATTTCATGGACTTTAGTGTATTTTAGTGTACTTTAGTGTATTTTAGGGTACTTTAGTGTCTTTTAGTGTATTTTAGTGGACCGTAGTGTATTTTAGTGTACCTCGGTGTATTTTGGTGTAAATTAGTGTATTTTAGTGTACTTTGGTGTACTTTGGTGTGTTTTAGTGTACTTTAGTGTCTTTTAGTGTACTTTAGTGTATCTTAGGATCTTTTATTGTATTTTAGTGTCTTTGGTGTATTTCAGTGTAATTTAGTATACTTTAGTGTCTTTTAGTGTATTTAAGCGGACTACGGTGTATTTTAGTGTATTTTAGTGTATTTTGGTGTACTTTAGTGTATTTAATGGACTTTTGTGTATCTTGGTCTATTTCAGTATACTTTAGTATGCTTTGATGTACTTTAGAGCACTTTATTGTATTTATTAGTGTACTTTAGTGTATTCTAGTGTACTTTAGTGTGTTTTAGTGTATTTTAGTGTATTTTGGTGTACTTTAGGATACTTTAGTGTACTTTGGTGTATTTTGGTGTACTTTATTGTATTTTAATGTACGTTTGTGTACTTTATTGTATTTTAGTGTACTTTAGTTTATTTTAGTGTATTTGGTGTATGTTGGTTCACTTTAGTATATTTTAGTGTACTTTAGTGTATTTTAGGGTACTTTAAAGTCTTTTAGTGTATTTTAGTGTACCTTAGTCTATTTTAGTGTACCTCGGTATATTTTGGTGTAAATTAGTGTATTTTAGTGTACTTTAGTATACTTTGGTGTACTTTAGTATATTTTAGTCGATATGCTTAGAGAATGTTAATTTAGTGTCAAAAATGACTTCTACGTCCTTAACTTTAGCTACACGTTTAAGCAGGAAACCACCAAGAGCATAATCAAAATTTATTGAAACCGAAATATAAGCATATGTGACAACACAACATTTTGAAACATTAATACGTATGCCATTTTCAAAACACCAGTCAAACAGTTTGTTAAGATCAATCTGTATCTTTTCGCAGTCACCAATATCGCCAATAGTAGAATACAATTTCAAATCATCAGCAAATAAAAGACAGCTGGAAAACTTAAAATTTAATGGTAAATCATTAATAAAAAATATAAAAAGTAACGGACCAATATGCGTTCCCTGAGGAATACCTGAATAGGCATCAATTATATCAGAAGAGAATGAATTACCAATTTTAACCTTAAGTTTTCTATTGCTCAAGAAACTATGCAAGAATGACAAAATATTTTTCGAAAATCCAAATGTACACAGCTTGAGCAGTAACAGATGATGGCTAACTGTATCAAATGCCTTAGCAAAGTCAGTGTATAAGTTATTCTTATTTTTATTAAAACAACTTTTCTTTTCGAGTACTTGACTACGACTAAATTTGTCAATTTATTTCATTCTTTTTATAATAAAATTATTTTGCTTACATTGTTGTTTACGAAACTTAGTTGGTAAATATGCAGACATATCGTCTGCATTATTTTAATATCTAAATAAATGGGTTTTCCCCGTTAATTTTATTGCGACACATGTTTGTAACTTGGGTCGCAATTAGGAATGAGTTTTTCCCTTTAATTTTATTGCCACACATGTTTGTAACTTGGGTCGCAATTAGGAATAGGTTTTTCCCGTTAATTTTAGGTCAGAATATTGTAAAAGAAATAAAAAGAGTATTAGATAAGTTCACAAAAAATTTTAAACATTAGGGTGTTAACTCTTCCCCTCTTAGTTTCCAGCGTCCTCGTTGGATGGGTAATGAAAGTAAGTATTCGATGCTTCTGGAGGATGTTCTGGCTTGTCATTATTTTTAGCTTTGAAACAGGCTCTTTTTTAGCAACTTGAAAATTAGGCCACCCATTAAGGCCACTATTAGGATTATCAGTGTAGCAACGCTAAATTTATAGTTGGTAATCAGTTTCTTTATCTCGCCTGCGTTGTTGATGTGAAGCTCCTTAAGCATTTCCAAGGATAACATTTCTTCATATTTTTCGATGGTGTTAGGTGCACTTATTACTGCTGACAGGGGTTTCATCATAGAGATTTCTTTGCAGGAATATGCTCTTCTTCCCATGGTGATTGTAGCGTTATGATATTTGGTGACAAAGATACCAGTTAGACTGATATCTCCATTTTCTATCCATATTGACCCGTTATGACCATTTAGTAACATAAGTCCCGGTGCTATTTCGTTCACTACGGGCAAATGTTGATTGTTAAAGGTTGGACATTTTGAGGGCATTCCGTTAAGTAACTTTGGCAAACAACTCGATTCTGTAATATTTTCTAAATTTTTATAGTTGCAACTGGCCACATCATTTACCCTTCTGCATGGACCTCGAGGACAGAGTTTTTACACCGTACAAAATTTTCATTATTAATGTTAACAGCTACATTTAATCTTTTAACGGGTTTTATAAACAAACTATGGCATGTTTCTCCCTCGATAATTGGCAAGTCGACTAAGTATGTATAGAATAGAAGTTTTATTTAATTATATTTTCACCTCACCAAACTCCAGGGCTTCTATCAAACTTACAAAAGGCACATTGAAATTATCTAGCTATTGGTTTTTAATTAGATTTTTGTAAACCACACGATTTGATTTTGTAAAAACAGTTCCTCCTCTGTCCTCCTGAACTATTTATATTTTGTATCTTAGTGTAAGCTTATTTCCTATTCTTTTATTGCTCCTAACATAAATTTTATCACCTGTTTTATAAGACTTTTTTTCGATCCTATTTTTATTGTGATGAGCTAAATCTTTCTCTTGTTTTTCTTTCAAGTTTTGTATGATTTTTATTCTATCTTGTTCTAAAGCTGGGGGGTCTGCGGCTATGTTTCTACTAAAAAATACTTCAATAGGTTTTCTTTTTATTGAGGAATGAACAGAATGATTGTATCTGTTTAGACAGTTGATCAAAAGATCTTCAAAGGAATTATGCACGTTTTCCGCGTTCATGCATCGCATTATTTCTGTCAGGGTCGAATGGAAATGTTCCACTTGACCGTTAACAGAGCTAGTGTAGTGTAAATGTTAATACCCAATTGGTTTTCTAGCATGAAAGTTATAGAAGCCGAATTCAGTGACTTCTCATTATCAATAACAACATTTTCCGGTATTCCAAAAGAAACCAGCAACTCTTGTAATGGATATTTGACGTCCTCTGTGGCTCTAGATTTTATTATTCTCGCTTGGCCGTACTTGGAGAATTTATCAATGGCTGTTAGTATGACTCTGCCATTGGTATGATAGATATCGATACGAACATATTGACCGGGGTATTGTGGGATAGGTGTTTCGCCTAGTATTATTTTATTTGGATGACGATCATATTTGTTCTCTAAACATATTTTACATTGTTTTACTATTCTTTTTATTTTTGCGTGCATATGTAGAAAATAGAATTTCTTCAGAAGCTAAATTTTGTTTTCCCTTGGGTTTCTATGGGCACGTCTATGTTCGTTTATTATTTTCGTTTCCTGTTCGATTTCTAATGTCAGGTTTTTACGATAGTCCTCGTGTATTTTGTTCTAAATTTTGTAAAATGCGTCGACCAAAATTCCTGTATTAGTCCTAGTGTTTTATCATCCGTCATAATAGCGTTAGTTACCGAAGGGTTTAGATAGGAAGTCAGAATTTTTACTAGCTTGTCTCTGTCAAATTTTATGTCTACTATAGTATGTCTATGACAGGTGGGGAATATTATTTCGAAATTATAAGATGGTAAGTCACCTGTTGTTATTATTATTTGGTTTTTGAATGCGTTTAACGGTGCATCTGCAAACTGTACCGAATTTTGAGCGGAACTTTCGTGACTATGCTGTGTAACAGATAAAGAATTCACTTCGACAGCCTGTGGTGGTGGTGACAATGCATCTGCTACTATGTTACTGCTACCAGGTTTGTATTTAATCTCATAATCATATTCTTCCAAGATGGCTTTCCACCTTTTTAACTTACTGTTTGTATTTTTATTTCCCAATGCATATGTAAGTGGCTGATGATCAGTAAATATTTTTATTTTTACTGATCCATACAAATAATTTCTTAACGCTTTAAGTGCCCACACTATCGCAAGCATTTCCTTCTCATTTGTTGCGTAGTGTTCCTCGGCTTTGTTTAATGTTCTAGATATGAACATAATAGGTTTGCCGTCCTGTTCGAGAATAGCGCCAAGGGCATAGTTTGATGCATCGGTTGTTAGGTGAAATTCTTTGTTAAAATCTGGAAATGAGAGCATAACTTCTTCAGAGGCGAGTAAATCCTTTATTTTCTTGAAAGCTTCCAAGGCGTTGTCATCCAAAATCACAGGTATCCTTGCAGAGTTTTTTTTCGACATCCGTCCCTCCTCACCCCTCAAAAGGGCTGTAAGGGGTTTTGCCATTTTTGCGTAGTCCTTTATGAATCGTCTGTAAAACCCCGAAAGGCCCAGGAATGATCTGAGCTCTTTTACTGTGTTTGGAGGTGATATTTCTTGAATAGCTTTGACTTTTTCCGGATTTGCTCTTATACCCTCTGTTGAGATGATAAACCCTAAATACTCAACTTGTTTCTTCAAGAATTCGCACTTGTCCAACTGGATTTTTAGATTTGCCCTCTGAAGAGTATCAAAAATGGTTTCAATATTTCTTAAGTGAGACTCCTCATCTTGTCCAAATACGATAATATCATCTATATAGACAAAACATATTTTTCCGATGTGGTGCCTCAACATGTCATCGAGCACTCGTAGAAATCCCGCTAGGGCGTTTTTCAAACCGAATGGTAAACGGACAAATTCGTATTTTCCATTGTTCACAGAAAATGCCGTTTTTTCGATGTCTTTTTCTCTGAGAGGTATTTGATGGAAACCACTCTTGAGATCCAATACCGAGAACCATTTGTTTTTTCCGACTTGTGCAAGAACTTCGTTGATTTCTGGTATTGGGTACTTGTCGGGTATTGTCACGCTATTGAGTTTACGATAATCTATAACCATCCTATATTTTTTTCATTAGAAGCGTCTAACTTCTTTGGCACTATCAAAACGGGAGAATAAAATGGTGATCTGGAAGGTCTTATTATACCCTGATGAAGCACTTCGTCAATCTGTTTCTCTATCTCATCCTTCATTGAAATAGGGTACGGGTAACTTTTGGTGTAGATTGGATCATCAGTCGAGGTCCTGATTTCAGCTTTGACATTCGTAGCAAATGTCAATCTTTCGTTTGGTTCTGAAAAGAGTGTGGAGTATTTGTCGCATAGTCGTACTATTTTTTGTTTCTGTTCTTTTGAGAGATGACTTGTTCTAATATTTAAATTATTTACTAAATCGGACTGTAGTTGTTTTATTTGACTCTTATTGAATTATTTATTGTCATGTAATTTTTAGAAGTGTAAATAACAGCGTTCAATTTTTTCAAACTATCGTTACCTAATATGGCGTGGAAGGATTTCAGTAAAGCCAACAAAAAGAATTTCTGTGAGTACTCCAAATAAATTCAGTATGGTGTGATGGGTAATTGTAACCTTTCCACCGACGGAGTTTGCTTGAAAAACGGTCTCATTTGGCACAGGGTTCTTAACCAATTCTGGTTGAATATAATTTTTATTCGACCCAGTGTCTACTAAAACCTTAAATATCTTGCCATCACTAGCCTTGCACTGAAAGTAGGGTAACGTTGGGTTCGTTAACCTAAAAAAATGAATATCAGCAAATTCAGAGTATGCATTTTCATTTGGTGTATTACTTTCCACTTCAAAATGTTCGTCTAAGTATGTTGTTAAGTCCTGTATTTCTTCGTCTTGCTCTGCAGGTTTTCTTTCGTCGTGTATAGTACCCATGTCCGGAACCTGATTACCTTCAATATGATTTATTCTCTGCATCTTTCGCGGCTAGTTAAACTGCGTTGATTGCGGTAAAGGTCGTACACCCGCAAATCTGTTATCTGGCGCAGGCCGATTCATGTAGTTTATTCTTTTAGTTTGAATGGATGTGTCAATATCCATTGGGACTGGCGGTTTTGGTTGGTATGGTCGTGGTGGTGGTAGATAAGCTGTTTGGAAATTCTGTTGGTTTCCATTTGTGTTATAATTTTGTCTATAGGGATTATTGTTTTGGAATCTGTTAAATTCGTATTGATATGGATTTAAATTTGATTGATTTGAATATGGATTTGAATTTGTTCTCTGTTGCATATTGGAATATGTTGCTCTAGGAGAATTTTGAGGAATATGTGCTAGATGCGGAAAAAATGCTTGGTTTTGATTATTATTAATATTGAATTTCCTAATAGGAACGGGAGGTGGATTTCTCATTGTACTATTTGCATGGTGTGCCCTGAATTGTTGGTTCTCCAACTTTAAGCACAGGTGCAATGCTTCACTCAGATCCTTAGGTTCTCTTATTCCCAGTAACCGAGGAAGGTCTCCCCTTAAGCCTCTGACAAATGTGTCAAGCGCTTTGTTCCTATAGTTTTTTGGAAGCAAATAAATAGCGTCCTGGCTTTCTTCTAGACATGCAATTTTGTTTAATATAAGAGATAAGTGTCCATAGATTTTTTTATAAAATTCCTGAATGGTACAATTTCCTAGATCGCGTTGGTCCGCATAATGCGTTGTTAGACATTTCATAATCGATTCCCAATTTAATGGGGTATTATAAGATTCCAAAGCTATGCCTGCTTCTCCTATTATTCTGTTTCGCACAACATTTAATATTCCAAAATATTTTGCCGTTCCCCTTATTGGTTCGTAAATCTTTAGAATCCGTTCTGTACTCTTTTTCCATGAACTAAATTCTGTCCTATTGCCTGAAAATTCTCTAAGTGATCTTACAACGTCTGGAATTTTGTCCAGATCTGTCAAATCATTATTTCTGTTTATTTGCTGGTCTGCTACTCTAGGATCTACTTCATTTAATGCTTGTTCTTCCCTAATTATCCTACACACGATATTTGCTGGTGGAGGATTATTGGCTACGGGCGGTAAATTATTCAAAATTGGTGCCCTGATTAGATTGTTAGGTCTTGCCATTATCGAAAAGAAAATTACACTTTTATTACTTGTAAACTAATTAATGTGATTTATTTTTATTCTATAGATATATATTTTCTTTTTTAAATTTCCTTATATTTATATTTATTTATATTTATATTTTTTGAAATTACTGATATCGAACAGTTTAAAATAATGAATAAGATTTATATTTATTCTCTACATATATTTTCTTTTTTCTTTTTTTTTTTTGATACTTATATTAAGTAATTTGAAACAATGAATACAATTTTTTTTTCTACACTTTTTAATCAAGATAAATAGTTTAACTTAGAAATAATAATCTTACATTAAAAAGATGATCTGCTTCTGCCAGTTATTCGTCCTCATCTTGTTGGTAAGCAGGAGTTGTTCCTTTTCACTTGCTTTACTTAGGCTACCTTCTTTACTCTGTGGCACAATGATGAATTTTTTTTTATAAAGATTTGTTAAAATTTATTTGCTCACTTAATAAATTTTTTCACACTTAGTTTAATTTTTCGTATTTAATAAACAATTTTTTCACAGTCAACTTTTTTGATTTTTTTTCACAGTTAAAAATTATTCAATTTCTTTTACATTTAATAATTGTTTTGACAAATTTAATAATAATCCTTCGTTTCAGGATGTAAAAATTATTAAACCGAATTATTTCGTTGGGCGCCAGTTATTCTTATTTTTATTAAAACAACTTTTCTTTTCGAGTACTTGACTACGACTAAATTTGTCAATTTATTTCATTCTTTTTAGTTGGTAAATATGCAGACATATCGTCTGCTTTATTTTAATATCTAAATAAATGGGTCCCCGTTAATTTTATTGCGACACATGTTTGTAACTTGGGTCGCAATTAGGAATGAGTTTTTCCCTTTAATTTTATTTTCACACATGTTTGTAACTTGGGTCGCAATTAGGAATAGGTTTTTCCCGTTAATTTTAGGTCAGAATATTGTAAAAGAAATAAAAAGGGTATTAGATAAGTTCACAAAAAATTTTAAACATTAGGGGCGTTAACTTATATAACATCGCATTTGCGCTTACTCATCATAGCAGATACAATAACACGGCTTAATAAAAGTAATTTAGTCGTTGTAGACTTAAGCAGACTTTGGTGTATTTTAGTGTACTTTAGTGTATTTTGGTGTAGTTTAGTGTATTTTAAGGTACTTTCTTGTTTTTTAGTGTACTTTAGTGTCTTTTAGTTTATTTTAGTATACTTTAGTGTTTGTTAGTGTACTTTAGTACATTTTAGTTTACCCTAGTGTATTTTAGTGTACCTCGGTGTATTTTAGTGCGTTTTAATGCACTTTATTGTATTTTAGTGTCTTTGGTGTATTTTAGTGTACTTTAGTGTAATTTAGTATACTTTAGTAAACTATGATGTATTTTGATGTACTTTATTGTATTTTAATGCACTGTGGTGTACTTTAGTGTACTTTATTGTATTTTAGGGTACATATTGTATTTGAGTGTACTTTAGTGTTGTTTAGTGTATTTCATTGCATGGATTTTGTTGTATTTTCGTGTACTATAATGCATTTGAGTGTAAATTAGCGTCTTTTGGTGTATTTAAGCGGACTTTGGTGTATTTTAGTGTTTCTCAGTTTATTTTAGTGTCTTTCAGTGTATTTTAGTGTACTTTAGTGCCTTTTAGTGTATGTTAGTATAGTTTGGTGGCTTTTGGTGCATTTTAGCATACTTTGGTGTATTTGGGTGTACTTTTTGTATTTTAATGCACTTTGGTGTACTTTAGTGTATTTTAGTGTATTAAATGGACGTTGGTGTATTTTAGTGTACTTTAGTGTATTTGAGTGTACTTTAGTGTATTTTAGTGTACTTTATTGTATTTTAGTGTACTTTATTGTATTTTAGTGTGCATTATGGTATTTTATTGTACTCTGGTGTATTTTAGTTTACTTTAGTGTATTTTAGTGTTCTTTAGTGTCTTTTAGTTTATTTAAATGGACTTTGGTGTAATATAGTGTACTTAGAGTCTTTTAGTGTATATTAGTATATTGTGGTGTATTTTAGTGTACTTTAGTGTACTTTGCTGCATTTTGGTGTACTTTGGCGTATTTTAGTGTACTGTCATGTATTTTATTATACTTTATTGAAGTTTCGTGTATTTTAGTATACCATATTGTCTTTTAGTGTCCTTTAGTGCATTTTAATGGACCCTAATGTATTTTAGTGTACTTCGATGTATTTCAGTGTCGTTTAGCATATTTGAGGGTGCTTTAGCGCCTTTTATTGTATTTTATTATACTTAAGTGTACATTGGTGTATTTAGGTGAACTTTATTGTATTCTAATGTACTTTGGTGTGCTTTTGTATTTTAGTGTACTTTATTGTATTTAATGGACTTTAATGTCTTTTAGTGTATTTTAGTGTACTTTAGTGTCTTTTAGCGTATTTTAGTGGACCTTAGTGTACCTTGGTGTGCTTTGGTGTATTTTGGTGTACTTTATTGTATTTTGGTGTACTTTGGTGTATTTTAGTGTGTTTTAGTTTACCAAAGTGTATTTTGGTGCACTTTACTATATTTTAGTATACCTTGGTGTATTTTGGTACTTTAGTGTATTTTATTTTACTTTAGTATATTTTATTGTACTTTAGTGTCTTTTAGTTTATTTAAATGGACTTTGGTGTAATATAGTATACTTAGTGTCTTTTAGTGTATTTTAATGTAATTAAGCTGACCTTGGTGTATTTTAGTGTCCTTTGGTGTATTTTAGTGTACTTAGTGTATTTTAGTGTCCTTTAGTGTTCTTTGGTGTACTTTGGTGTATTTTGGTGTACTTTGGTTTATTTTAGTGTAGTTTAGGGTATTTTAGTTTATTTTAGTGTATTTTGGTACACTTTCTTGTATCTTAGAGTACTTTGGTGTGCTTTATTATATTTTGGCGTACTTTAGTGTATTTTAGTGTACTTTACTGTCTTTTAGTTTATTTAAATGGACTTTAGTGTAATATAGTGTACTTAGTGTCTCTTAGTGTATTTTAATATATATTAGTATATTGTGGTGCGTTTAGTGTACTTTGCTGCATTTTTGTGTTCTTTAGTGTATTTTAGTGTACTCTATTGTACTTTCGTGTATTTTAGTATACTTTATTGTCTTTTAGTGTACTTTAGTGCATTTTAGTAAACCCTAGTGTATTTTAGTGTACCTCGGTGTATTTTAGTGTCTTTAGGTGTACTTTAGTGTATTTTAAGGTACTTTACTGTCTTTTAGTTTACTTTATTGTTATTTAGTGTATTTAATGGGACTTTGGTGTATTTTAGTGGACTTTAGGGTCTTTTTGTGTACTTTAGAGTATTTTGGTGTACTTTAGTGTATTAGTGTATTTTAGTGTATTTAATGGACTTTTGTGTATTTTGGTCTATTTCAGTATACTTTGGTATCTTTTGGTGTATTTCGGTGTATTTAATGGACTTTGGTATATTTTGTTGTATTTTGGTATACTTTAGTGTACTTTGGTGTATTTTGGTTTGCTTTAGTGTATTTTAGTGTACTTTCATGTATTTTAGTCTCCTTTAGTGTAGTTTAGTGTCTTTCAGTGTATTTGAGTGCATTTAATGGACTTTGGTGTATTATGGTGTATATTTGTATACTTCAGTGTACTTTGTTGTATTTTGTGTACTTTATTATATTTTAATGCACTTTGGTGCACTTTAGTGTACTTTATTGTATTTTAGTGTACTTTATTGTATTTTAGTTAACTTTGGTGTATTTTGGTGTACTTTATTGTATTTTGGTGTACTTTTGTGTAGTTTAGTGTACCTTAGTATATTTTAGTTTACGCTAGTGTATTTTAGTGTCTTTTAGATATTTAAATGGACTTTAGTCTAATATAGTGTACTTAGCGTCTTTTAGTGTATTTTAAATATATACTAGTATATTGTGGTGTGTTGTAGTTTACTTTAGTGTCTTTTAGTGTACTTTAGTGCATTTTAGTGGACCATAGTGTCTTTTTGTGTGTTTTGGTCTACTTTATTTTAGTGTATTTAATGGACTTTGGTGTATTTTAGTGTACTTTAGTGTATTTTAGTGGACCTTCGTGTATTTTAGTGCACTGTGGTGTAGTTTAGTGTACTTTGCTGTATTTTGGTGTTCTTTAGTGTATTTTAGTGTACTCTATTGTACTTTCGTGTATTTTAGTATACTTTATTAACGTTTAGTGTACTTTAGTGCCTTTTAGTGTATTTTAGTGTATTTTAGTGTGCTTTAGTGTCTTTTAGTGTATTCTAGTGCATTTATTGGACTTTGGTGTATTGTAGTATACTGTAGTGTACTTTGGTGTATTTTGATGTACTTTATTATATTGTAATGCACTTTGGTGTACTCTATTGTATTTTAGTGTACTTAGTGTATTTTATTGTACATTAGTGTCTTTTAAGGTATTTTACTGCACTTGGTGTATTTTGGTGTACTTTATTGTATTTTAGTGTACTTAATGTATTTTAGTGTACTTTAGTGTCTTTTAGTGTATTTTCGAGTATTTAATGGACTTTGGTGTATTTTAGTGTACTTTAGTGTATCTTAGTGGACCTGAGCGTATTTTAGTGTACCTCGACGTATTTTAGTGTACTTTATTGTATTTTAGTGTACTTTATTGTATTTTAGTGTACATTATGGTATTTTATTGTACTCTGGTGTATTTTAGTGTACTTTAGTGTATTTTAGTTTACTTTAGTGTATTTTTGTGTTCTTTAGTGTCTTTTAGTTTATTTAAATGGACTTTGGTGTAATATAGTGTACTTAGAGTCTTTTAGTGTATATTAGTATATTGTGGTGTATTTTAGTGTACTTTAGTGTACTTTGCTGCATTTTGGTGTACTTTGGCGTATTTTAGTGTACTGTCATGTATTTTATTATACTTTATTGAAGTTTCGTGTATTTTAGTATACCATATTGTCTTTTAGTGTCCTTTAGTGCATTTTAATGGACCCTAGTGTATTTTAGTGTACTTCGATGTATTTCAGTGTCGTTTAGTATATTTGAGGGTGCTTTAGCGCCCTTTTTTGTATTTTATTATTCTTAAGTGTACATTGGTGTATTTAGGTGTACTTTATTGTATTCTAATGTACTTTGGTGTGCTTTTAGTGCACCTTATTGTATTTTAGTGTACTTTATTGTATTTAATGGACTTTAATGTCTTTTAGTGTATTTTAGTGTACTTTAGTGTCTTTTAGCGTATTTTAGTGGACCTTAGTGTACCTTGGTGTGCTTTGGTGTATTTTGGTGTACTTTATTGTATTTTGGTGTACTTTGGTGTATTTTAGTGTGTTTTAGTTTACCAAAGTGTATTTTGGTGCACTTTACTATATTTTAGTATACTTTGGTGTATTTTGGTACTTTAGTGTATTTTATTTTACTTTAGTATATTTTATTGTACTTTAGTGTCTTTTAGTTTATTTAAATGGACTTTGGTGTAATATAGTATAGTTAGTGTCTTTTAGTGTATTTTAATGTAATTAAGCTGACTTTGGCGTATTTTAGTGTCCTTTGGTGTATTTTAAAGTACTTAGTGTATTTTAGTATCCTTTAGTGTTCTTTGGTGTACTTTGGTGTATTTTGGTATACTTTGGTTTATTTTAGTGTAGTTTAGGGTATTTTAGTTTATTTTAGTGTATTTTGGTGCACTTTATTGTATCTTAGAGTACTTTAGTGTGCTTTATTTTATTTTGGTGTACTTTAGTGTAATTTAGTTTACTTTAGTGTATTTTAGTGTACTTTACTGTCTTTTAGTTTATTTAAATGAACTTTAGTGTAATATAGTGTACTTAGTGTCTTTTAGTGTATTTTAATATATATTAGTATATTGTGGTGCGTTTAGTGTACTTTGCTGTATTTTTGTGTTCTTTAATGTATTTTAGTGTACTCTATTGTACTTTCGTGTATTTTAGTATACTTTATTGTCTTTTAGTGTACTTTAGTGCATTTTAGTAAACCCTAGTGTATTTTAGTGTACCTCGGTGTATTTTAGTGTCTTTAGGTGTACTTTAGTGTATTTTAAGGTACTTTACTGTCTTTTAGTTTACTTTATTGTCATTTAGTGTATTTAATGGGACTTTGGTGTATTTAAGTGGACTTTAGGGTCTTTTTGTGTACTTTAGAGTATTTTGGTGTACTTTAGTGTATTAGTGTATTTTAGTGTATTTAATGGACTTTTGTGTATTTTGGTCTATTTCAGTATACTTTGGTATCTGTTAGTGTATTTCGGTGTATTTAATGGACTTCGGTATATTTTGGTGTATTTTGGTATACTTTAGTGTACTTTGGTGTATTTTGGTTTGCTTTAGTGTATTTTAGTGTACTTTCATGTATTTTAGTCTCTTTTAGTGTACTTTAGTGTCTTTTAGTGTATTTGAGTGCATTTAATGGACTTTGGTGTATTTTGTTGTATTTTGTGTACTTTATTATATTTTAATGCACTTTGGTGCACTTTAGTATACTTCATTGTATTTTAGTGTACTTTATAGTATTTTAGTTAACTTTGGTGTATTTTGGTGTACTTTATTGTATTTTGGTGTACTTTTGTGTAGTTTAGTGTACCTTAGTATATTTTAGTTTACGCTAGTGTATTTTAGTGTCTTTTAGATATTTAAATGGACTTTAGTCTAATATAGTGTACTTAGCGTCTTTTAGTGTATTTTGAATATATACTAGTATATTGTGGTGTGTTGTAGTTTACTTAAGTGTCTTTTAGTGTACTTTAGTGCATTTTAGTGGACCATAGTGTCTTTTTGTGTATTTTGGTCTACTTTATTTTAGTGTATTTAATGGACTTTGGTGTATTTTAGTGTACTTTAGTGTATTTTAGTGGACCTTCGTGTATTTTTGTGCACTGTGGTGTAGTTTAGTGTACTTTGCTGTATTTTGGTGTTCTTTAGTGTATTTTAGTGTACTCTATTGTACTTTCGTGTATTTTAGTACACTTTATTAACGTTTAGTGTACTTTAGTGCCTTTTAGTGTACTTTAGTGTATTTTAGTGTGCTTTAGTGTCTTTTAGTGTATTCTAGTGCATTTATAGGACTTTGGTGTATTGTAGTATACTGTAGTGTACTTTGGTGTATTTTGATGTACTTTATTATATTGTAATGCACTTTGGTGTACTCTATTGTATTTTAGTGTACTTAGTGTATTTTATTGTACATTAGTGTCTTTTAAGGTATTTACTGCACTTGGTGTATTTTGGTGTACTTTATTGTATTTTAGTGTACTTAATGTATTTTAGTGTACTTTAGTGTCTTTTAGTGTATTTTCGAGTATTTAATGGACTTTGGTGTATTTTAGTGTACTTTAGTGTATCTTAGTGGACCTGAGCGTATTTTAGTGTACCTCGACGTATTTTAGTATATATTGTATACTTTTGTTTATTTTAGAGTACTTTGGTGTATGTTGGTGCACTTTAGTGTATTTTAGTGGGCCTTAGTGTATTTTAGTGTACCTCGGTGAATTTTAGTGTACATTAGTGTAGTTTAGTGTATTTTAGTGTACTTTAGTGTACTTTAGTGTACTTTGGTGTACCTTGGTGAATTTTGGTATACTTTGGTGTATTTTAGTGTACTTTATTGTTTTTTAGTTAACTTTAGTGTATTTTGATGCACCTTAGTGTATTTTAGGGTACCTTGGTGTATTTTGGTGTACTTTATTGTATTTTGGTTTACTCTTCTGTAGTTTAGTGTACCTTAGTGTATTTTAGTTTACGTTAGTGTATTTTAGAGTACTTTAGTGTCTTTTAGATTATTTAAATGGACTTTAGTCTAATATAGTATACTTAGCGTCTTTTAGTGTATTCTAAATATATACTAGTATATTGTGGAGTATTGTAGTTTACTTTAGTGGCTTTTAGTGTACTTTAGTGCATTTTAGTGGACCATAGTGTCTTTTTGTGTATTTTGGTGTACTTTGGAGTATTTTAGTATACGAAAGTGTACTTTGGTGTATTTTGGTGTACTCTATAGTACTTTAATGCACTTTGGTGTACTTTAGTGTACTTTATTGTATTTTAGTGTACTTAATGTATTTTAGTGTCTTTTAGAGTATTTTCTTGGATTTATTGGACTTTGCTGTATTTTAGTGTACTTTAGTGTATTTTAGTGGACCTTCGTGTATTTTAGTGTATATTAGGGGACTCTACTTTATTTAAGTGTCTTTTAGTTACTTAAACGGACTTTGGTGTATTTTGCTGTACTTTATTGTTTTTTAGTGCATTTTAGTGTCTTTTAGTTATTTAAGCGGACTTTGGTGTATTTTGCTGTACTTTATTGTTTTTTAGTGCATTTTAGTGGACCTTAGTGTATTTTAGTGTTCCTCGGTGTGTTTTAGTTTACTTTAGTGTCTTTTAGTGTACTCTAGTTATAGTTAGTATATTTTAGTGTACTTTAACGTACTTTGGTGTATTTTAGTATACCTTAGTGTGCTTTGGTATATTTTGGGGTACTATATTGTATGCACTTTGGTGTATTTTAGTGTATTTAATGGACTTTTGTGTATTTTGGTCTATTTCAGTAAACTTTGGTGTACTTTAGTGCACTTTATTGTATTTAAGTGTACTTAGTGTATATTAGTGTTCTTTAGTATCTCTTAGTGTATTTCGGTGTATTTAATGGACTTTGGTGGATTTTAGTGTACTTTATTGTACTTTGGTGTACTTTGTTGTATTAGAGTATACTTTGCTATACTTTAGTGTATTTTAGTGCACTTTAGTGTGTTTTACTGTACTTTAGTGTCTTTTAGTGTATTTTAGTGTATTTTAATGTATTTAATGGACTGTGGTATATTTTGGTGTATTTTGGTATACTTTAGTGTAGTTTGGTGTATTCTGGTTTGCTTTAGTGTATTTTAGTGTTCTTTCATGTATTTTAGTGTCTTTTAGTGTACTTTAGTGTCTTTTAGTGTATTTGAGTGCATTTAATGGACTTTGGTGTATTTTGGCGTATTTTTGTATACTTCAGTGTACTTTGTTGTATTTTGATGTAGTTTAGTGTTCTTTATTGTATTTTAGTGTACTTAGTGTACTTTAGTGTCTTTTAGTATACTTAGTGTCTTTTGGTGTATTTTAGTGCATTTAATTGACTTCGGTGTATTTTGGTATATTTTAGTATACTTTAGTGTATTTTGGTGCATTTTGATGTACTTTATTATATATTAGTGCATTTTGGTATACTTTAGTGTACTTTATTGTATTTTAGTGTACTTGGTGTATTTTAGTGTACTTTATTGTATTTTAGTGTACTTTATTGTATTTTGGTGTACTTTTGTGTAGTTTAGTGTACCTTAGTATATTTTAGTTTACGCTAGTGTATTTTAGTGTAGTTTAGTGTCTTTTAGAATGTTTAAATGGACTTTAGTCTAATATAGTGTACTTAGCGTCTTTTAGTGTATTTTAAATATATACTAGTATATTGTTGTGTGTTGCAGTTTACTTTAGTAACTTTTAGTGTACTTTAGTGCATTTAAGTGGACCATACTGCTTTTTGCGTATTTTGGTGTACTTTAGTGTACTTTGGTGTATTTTAGTATACGAAAGTGTACTTTGGTGTACTTTGGTGTACGTTGGTGTACTTTATTGTATTTTAAAGCATTTGGTGTACTTTAGTGTATTTTAGTGTATTTAATGTATTCTAAATATATACTAGTTTGTTGTGGAGTATTATAGTTTACTTTAGTGGCTTTTAGTGTACTTTAGTGCTTTTTAGTGGACCATAGTGTCTTTTTGTGTATTTTGGTGTACTTTGGTGTATTTTGGTGTACTCTATTGTACTTTAATGCACTTTGGTGTACTTTAGTGTACTTTATTGTATTTTAGTGTACTTAATGTATTTTAGTGTCTTTTAGAGTATTTTCGTGGATTTATTGGACTTTGGTGTATTTTAGTGTACTTTAGTGTATTTAAGTGGACCTCGGTGTATTTTAGTGTATATTAGGGGACTCTACTTTATTTAAGTGTCTTTTAGTTACTTAAACGGACTTTGGTGTATTTTGCTGTACTTTATTGTTTTTTAGTGCATTTTAGTGGACCTTATTTTAGTGTCTTTTAGTTATTTAAGCGGACTTTGGTGTATTTTGCTGTACTTTATTGTTTTTTAGTGCATTTTAGTGGACCTTAGTGTATTTTAGTGTTCTTCGGTGTGTTTTAGTTTACTTTAGTGTCTTTTAGTGTATTCTAGTTATAGTTAGTGTATTTTAGTGTACTTTAACGTACTTTGGTGTATTTTAGTATACCTTAGTGTGCTTTGGTATATTTTGGGGTACTATATTGTATTTTAATGCACTTTGGTGTACTTTAGTGTATTTTAGTGTATTTAATGGACTTTGGTGTATTTTAGTGTACTTTATTGTATTTTAGTTTTCTAATGGGACCACCCTAATACATATTATGAATGTTCACACAAACAATCAGAAACAAACAAGCAAAGAAGATATCAAATTAATAAAAATGCAATGCACTAGCAGCGCATACATGTCCGCTGTTTTTGTGCTGTCGACGATTAAACGACCTTCTGTTTAAATGCAGCGGATAGACTTTGCTTGTGTGTTGTTGTGCATTTCAGGTGATACATTTGTTTTAGAAAACATTCGTAAATTAAATGCAACATAGGATGGATACATTTCACTCTTCGCGTTGACAAAAATATGTATTATAATATTTGTACATAATTAACATTAATAAATTAAGTACTACACTGTTAGAATTCTTTTTACAGTCAGTATTAAACGACTGCAATTGTGCATTCATCCTAGCTCCCAGTTGAGCTAGATTTAACCGCTCAAAGCTGAGCACAAGAATAACAATAGTAAAAGATTAACGGCTGTATGCATAAAAAACGCTTATTTGAGCTTTGAAGTACACGTTAGTTAACAAACACTTTAAGGCTAACAGACGTTTGTTAAAAAATGGTATTAATAAACAGTACTTTAGCTAATTTATGCTTTAGTAAAATTAGTATTTTGATTCTGGCAATGCCACTATTTTCTGTTTTCACGTTGTAGTTAACGATGTATAAAAATGAATATTATTTATCCGGGTAGTCAGATCCATAAAAAATGTTTTTTATTGTTTTTCACTTTTTTCAGCAAAATCAACATATTTTTGTTTTTTTATATTAATCTTTTTAATAAAAAGCAAAGCACCCAAAAAAGGTTAATTTGCAAGGCTTACGAAGAACTTACAAAGAATTTGTTCATATTAAAAAAATAATTATTCGGATAACGAGCTTTGTTTTGATTATATGTACATCAATGTACATCAATAAAACTTTTGTATAAAATAATTAATTATAATTATATTTTTGTAAAATATAAAATAAAAATGTAAAAATTTTTTATATTGAATGGCATGTTATGTTTTAGTTTTTATTATTATTTGTATACTACAATTTGTTTAAATAAATATTTTTTAACATTTTTGGAATAACAAAGTATAATTGTCAATTGAGCCGTTTACATTAAAAGTGGCATAAGTCACAACTGAACAGTTTTTCTTTTTTTTTTCATTTTTAATAAATTTGAAATTAAGAAATATATAGATTTGCTTGAGAGGAGTGTTGACAATTAACGGTGCAACAAAAATGCTTATTTTGAAAGTGGCGTTAGTCGCTGTACTTAGAAAATTAATTACAGAGCTTAGTGTGAAAGAAATGGAAACACATAATAAGTGCGTGTGAAGTATTGTTGTGATTATTTGACTTATTTTTATTAGTTCGAAAGAATAGTGCAGTTTACGGAACAATATTATACTGATATCTAATATACTACACATAATTAGCATTATTTTGTTATTTTTTATTCTCAGGAGGTTGTTTCGGGTTGTATAAAATATCTAAGAATTTCACAACTCAAAAGCATATTACATAGTGACTTATGTAAAGGACAAAATAGTAATAGTAGTGATAGCTCCCTGTCGAAAATATCCTTCACAGTACACAAAATGGAGAAAAAAGATTTTATTTCAACACAATCATTAGAAAAATCCGTTTTAGGAAGAAAACTAAATACAGACTAGTTGAAATGGCTAAAAATTAAAATGTTGTATAAACTAATTTAATTAAAAAGATGACTATAACAAAGTAACTTGTGCAACTTAAAAAAAACGGCTCAGTTTATTGTAAACACAATCTGTTTGGTTTTTGAACTTTCAATAATAAAATTGAACTGTCAATTTATTGTAGGTTTAACGTAGGTTTTTCCTACTTTAAAATTAACAAAGGTATTTTAAAGTAAAAGTGTTTTATGAATACAACTTTAGGAAATTGTGCTAACAACGGCAGTTAAACCTACTTTAAGTTTTTATGCATACAGCCGTAAATAAATAAATAAATAAATAGTTTTTTTTATTACATGGCGATCCTGCCAGATCTGAGAGTGCTCAAATTATAAGAGCACCCAGACAAATTTGGCTTAAGGGAGGAAAATTTTTTTGCATCCTGCCAAGCTTGAGAGTGCTACTGAGTACCCAGGCAAAATTAATTTTGGTTCCTGATGGCAGCCGAGACCCGTCAGAGGAAGAAGTGTCTGGCCAAAAGACAAATAAGGCGAGGACAATAATCAACAACAACAACAATTGCAACACAAATAGAAGAGGCCATCCAGGCCCATAAATTGGCGAAGACAGCCTGAGTATCAGCATCAGCAGCAGCAGCAACAACATAATGAACAATGTCATCAACAATACTGCATCAGCAACATCATAATCATCAGCAGCAGCAGCAGTAACAACATAATGAAGTGTCATCAACAATTCTGCAACAGCAACATCATAATCATCAACAGCAACAATAACAACATAAAGGAAAATAAGTATATCCTTAATTTTAATAATTAGCTTATAAAAGGAGTGCGACTTTATTAGGCACCCTTAGGGAACGGAGGCGACTTCGCCCGTGTTCAAAAAAAAGAAAATTTTTTATAATTAATTTTAATATACTTATAAATTAAGTAATTTATTCATCGGAATCATTTTCAATCTAAGCAATTTTATTATTCGTGCTTGATTCCTTTAAATAAATATCTCATGATATTCTCACGAAATATTTATTACAAAAATTTTTATTAAAAAGTAAACATTTTATTATATTCTCATTTATTCCAACAAAAATAAACAATATTTGAAATGTATTACTGCGGGGGAGAGCATATCCATATTGCAATTTCACTATTGTTCACATAGCTCATCAGTGAATTTTACCCCAATAGTGTATAGAAAACCTAAAAGTCTTATATCCAAAGCCAAACTGATTCCATGAGAATTTTTTCACAAAATCAACATAGCATAGACAGCAAAACTTAAAAACACTTCTATAAAAACACAGCAAAACATTTCAAAACAACAAAAAACATTGTTTATTTTCAATCATTTCTACATAAGGGTTGCCATTGGAAACCATTCATATATAATTTGAAAATTCAGAAAATAAAAAATATTTGTAAATAATTTTACAAAATTTCTGAGAAAGCAACGGACACATGCAATGGAAATAAGTAATTTATTCATCGGAATCATTTTCAATCTAAGCCATTTTATTATTCGTGTTTGATTCCTTTAAATAAATATTTCATGATATTCTCACGAAATATTTATCACAAAAATTTTTATTAATAAATAAACATTTTATGATATTCTCATAAAAGATTTATTCCAACAAAAATAAAAAATATTTGAAATGTATTACTGCGGGGAAGAGCATATCCGTATTGCAATTTCACTATTGCTTACATAGCTCATCAGTGAATTTTACCCCCATATTGTATAGAAAAACGTAAAAGTCTTATATCCAAAGCCAAACTGATTCCATGAGAATTTTTTTAATAAAATCAACATAGCACAGACAGCAAAACTCAAAAACACTTCTATACAAACACAGGAAAACATTTCAAAACAACAAAAAACATTGTTTGAGTTTAGGAATAACTTTTTAGTAACATACCCTTTGAAAATTTTAAATAATAGAAATTCTTTTAAATTTATAAATAAATTTTAAAATGAACATATCCTATATTTTTTATATACTTTTGGACCCAAAAAAGTAACACAGCTCAGCTTAATATTAACTAAAAATATTAATTCCTTTGTAAATGGACACTTATAATGGAAAATTTTTAAATAGAATTGGAGAAACAGCCACAAAATTTCGATATATTATTGGAAAAATAAGGAGAGAGAAAGAGAAAGCTTTTTAGAAACAGAATAAGAATTGCAGTAGGTAAAACTTAATGGAATGGACAAGCATATTAAATAGAGCAAGAATGTTAAGGGAAGAATTTAAAAAAATCATACAAATGTTTGAACTTAGATAGACCCACTAAACAGGAAACATTGCATAAGCTTTTTTCAATTCTCTTGGAAAATGTGGAAAAGATTATAATCCTTTTTATTGAAAATTACAATAAGCTAACCGAAGCACACAAAATAGCGGCCAAGGCATTTTTTCTAGATATTAAATATAAAGTAATACAAATAGCTAATAGAAAGGGATTTAACAGAGAATTACCACCTACTTTGCAGGAACCGATAGAAATGCAGAAAATTCTTTCACGGCAAACTAACAATAAAGGCCTAATAATGGCACAAACGCCAACTGACTTTCTAAATACAGCTGCAAAGCTCATTCCAGAGTTCGATGGTAAATCTGATAATTTGCGGTCATTTCTTGACGCACTGACTTTACTCGATTCGATAAAAGGCTCTAACGAACCACTGGCAATAACCGTCATAAAAACAAAATTAAAAGGTAACTCCAGAAACCTCATTAGTGACGAGAACACAATAGTCCAGATAATAGGCAAATTGAAAACTTCAGTGAAAGGCGAGTCAGTACAAGTACTAACCGCAAAAATTTTAAACATTAAACAGAACAATAAAACTGCGACTAGTTATTGCGACGAGATCGCACAATTGACAAAATCCCTGGAAACCGCTTACATATCCGATGGATTACCCACTGATATAGCGGGTAAATATTCTACGCAAGTTGCACTAAAAGCACTTACGAAGAACTGCACCTTGAATAAGGTAAAACTTATCATGGAAGCAGGACAATTTAATACCATGAACGAGGCTATTATCAAATTTGTCAACAGTTGCACGGAAGCAACTGGACAACAGAATTCTATCCTATACTACAGGGACACAATACTTGGAATAATAATTTCCGAGGTAACCGACCAAAATTCCGTGGAAGAAACAACTTCCCGGTGAATAATAGAAATAACGGTAACATTAACAGTAACTATAACAAGCGTAGTAACAATAATGGTATTAATTTCAACAATACCCAGAGACGTAACAACAATAATAATTTCAAAACGCGAAATTATGTAAGAGCAACTGACTCACTTCAGTTGGAAAACTCAGAGGATATTTCACATATTGCTTCAACACTACTCCTTCTACAGCACACAATTATTGTCCTAATGAACTAGTGTTTGGTAAAATCCCTAATGATTTTACACAGTTTAACAGTGGAAAGGATATTACATCATTTTACAATTTAGATGACTACGTTAAGAAATTAAAATATAGATTAGAAATAGCACTTAGTAGAGCTAGAATATTATTACACAAAAATAAACTTGAGCTTAAATTAGATTATGACAAATCAATAATAGACCATAACTTTAATATAGGAGATTTAGTTTTACTTAGAAATGAGACCGGGCACAAACTGGAAGTCCAATATAAAGGTCCATATAAAATTAAGAAAATAGACTTAAGAAATAATGTAACTATAAGAAAACAAAAAAAAAACACAATTTGTAAATAAGACTAGACTTAAGTTATACAATAAATAAATAAATTATTCCGGAATACGCTTAAGATTGCATAAGTTTAATTCATAATACAATGTAAAAGAATGTCCATAGAACTACCGTTGTATGAACATTCTTGCGAAAAGTGGAGAATGTTTACACAAACAAGCAAAGAAGATATCAAATTAATAAAAATGTAATGCACTAGCAGCGCATACATTTAAGCTGTTTTTGTGCTGTCGACGATTAAACGACCTTCAGTTTAAATGCAGCGGATAGACTTTGCTTGTGTTGTGCGTTTCAGGTGATACATTTGTTTTGGAAAACATTCCTAAATTAAATGCAACATAGGATGGGTCACATTTCAATTTTCGCGTTGACAAAAATATTTATATAACAATTGTATGTAATTAACATTAATAAATTAAGTACTAGACTATTAGAATTCTTCTCACAGTAAGTATATAAACGACTGCAATTGGGAATCCTAATCAATCTCTGTTCATTCATCCTAGCTCCCAGTTGAGCTGGATGTAAGTGCTCCAAGCTGAGAACAAAAATAACAATAATAAAAGATTAACGGCTGTATGCATAAAAACTTAAAGTAGGTTTAACTGCCGTTGTTAAGCAAAATTTCTTAAAGTTGTATTCATAAAACGTTTGTACCCTAAAATACCTTTGTTAAACCTACGTTAACTTTAAAGTAGGAAAAAACCTACTTTAAACCTACAATAACTTGACAGTTGTATTTTGTTATTGAAAAAATTTAAAAACAAAACAAAAAATTTTTCAACAAAAATTTTAAAGACAAAATAAAAAATTTAAAAACAAAGAATGAATACATTAAACTTTATCAAGAGGATTGGTAAGTAATTGTGATTAAAAAACTAAATAAATTTTAAGTGTAAATATTTTAAAAATAGATACTATTATCAAAATTTAAAAAAAAATATCGCTTTAAAAAAGAAACTGTGAAAAAAATTATAAACCTCATAAAAGAAGACATTGCAGTAGATCCAAGAGGTTGCGGAACATCACCAGAAACGCAAGTTTTGGTAGCTTTACGTTGCTGGGGACGGCGCGAGGTATATATAATTTAAATATTTTGCAACGACAATTTTTACATAATTTTTTTAATATTTGCAGATTCAAGACGATGCTGGTGACCTTCATGGCTTGGCACAATGTACGGTTAGCCGAATTTGTTGTAAAGTTGCTCGAGCTTTAGCGAAACTTGCTAAATATAAAATTAAAATGCCAACATCTCTTGAAGCAGAGATGAGATTGGCGAAAAAATTTAAGTCAATACGCAACTTTCCGGGTATAATCGGTGCCATTGATGGGACACATATCAAGATCAAAAAGACAGGTGGCGATTTAGCTCAGTACTATATTAATAGAAAAGGGTTTTATTCGCTGAATGTACAGGTAGTTAACATTTGATGCTTTTGTTTTTCATGTTAATAAGTTTAATTCAAGGTTGTTTGCGATGCCGACCTAAAAATATTAGATATTGTAGCAAGATGGAGAGGAAGTACACACGACTGTCGGATTTTTAACGAATCAAATATAAAGGAACGGTTTGAAAATGGAGAATTTAAAGGCCGTTTGCTTGGCGATTCTGGTTACAAGTTAACGCCATATTTATTTACACCGTTACTTCATCCTCAAAATGAAAAAGAAGTCAAATATAACCAAGCACATATTTCTACTCGAAACCCAGTGGAACGATGTTTTGGAGTATGGAAACAAAGATTTCGATGCTTGCTGATGGTATTACTGTAAGCTTTTCAAACGTTAAGTACTAATTGTAGCTTTAGCCGTTCTTCATAACATCGCACTAGAAGAAAACGGTAGGCTTTAATTTATAAAAATATATACACAGCTTTTGCACAAGCAAATACATTTCGTGTTTTATATATACATATATATATAACGAAATTTTAATTCCAGATACCTTAGAACCAGAAGACTTTGGACTAGATGAAACGTTGCAATCAGAATTGGTTGAAACTAGCTTTGTAGACACAAGTACTTCAGCAAGGAGAGCAAGGAGAGCAAATGTTATCCTTAAGTCATTTATAGAAAAATATTTTTAATTTAGGTAACAAAATAAAACACTTTTTTCATATACAATTCATTTATTATAATTCTTTTTTATATTCTTATTTATTAGATGAAAGTAATAATAAAAATTAAACAAAATTAAAATTATATAATAAAAAAAAAAATTATATCTATATGAAATCTTAATAGTAAAGAAAATATTGCAATTTAAATTAAACAAAAATTATGATTAAAAAAAATATGTAATAAAAAAACTTAATTTCTAATTTAATTAATAATAATTTATAATAAATGTAAAACAGAAACTAAAAACAAATGGCAATTTTAACTAAACAAAATTATTGACTAAAATTATTGTAATAAAAAAACTTAATTTCTAATTTAATTAATAATTTATAATAAATGCAAAAAAAAAAGAAAATAAAAGGAAAAAATACAATAAACTTGTTTGTCTTGCTATTTCTTTTTTATATTTCTTCGTACTTGCTGTCTGCAAAAAAGCCATTGTAGTTAATTATTTATACTAAGAAAATGTTTATACTAAGAAATGTTTAAATAATGACAATTTTCTTAAACTAAAATTATTGACTAATATTTTTAGTCCTTTTACTATTATAATACTAATAAAACGTAATGTTTAGACGAAAAAATATACTCACTAGTGAATTTTTGATCATAGAACCTGATTTTGGCTTCTATGAGGTCATACTCACGGTCCAGATTTCTAAAATTTTTTCCTCCACTTCTTTCCTTTTTTGTTCCACCTCCATTTGTAGTCCATGTAATTCAGCTCTGCACTGTAAGTCAAATTCAGCTAGCTGCCTTACATGACTTTCTGTAGAACTACCTTTTGAAGGTGCTTTCTAGTTAAATATAGGAAATAAAATAAATATAGGAAATAAAAAGAATTTGATATTTATCTTTTCACAAACCTTTTTTAAGTTAGGTTTGGATTCAATCTTTTTCAGAGAATCCGGACTTTCATCTTCAGCGAGATGCTCCTCAATGTAATCCGACTGCTTATACGTGTCTGGATCGATCTAGGAATAAATAAATTTGTTAATATTATGGAAGGCTTTAATAAACTTTGTCTCTTATTAACTACTTACTTCAATTGTTATTCCATCCGAGTCGAATTCATTGCTGTCGACCAAAAATTCATTTGGTAGCCACACACTAATGTCGTGGCTACTTACCGGCAAATCTTGAATAGCTGGGCAACCGCCAGTTTTTGCAAAATGCTTGCGGCGCACTGCATCTTGCTTTTTGGCTGCAATTTTTGTTGCCATCCATTGATTTTTTAGCTGTGTCATTGTTCGTAGACCACCTGTGCATAAGTTGTTAAAGTAAATGAAATCTTACCTTTCTGTAACTTCCAGCCAAGCTCTTTTTTTGGAGATGTTTGTGTTGGTATCAGTGTTCTTATTTTCTATTGCCTTCACATTTTCCCTGATTAGATCTTTCAGAAGGATCTATGTATGTAGATATGCATGTGCATATGAACAAATATTTCAAATATAAGTACATATTTATATTAATGTAAAAACTTTTTAACAAAAATTACAATATTTTAACACTTACCTTATCTTCTTCGCTCCAATTTTCGGATCGCTGTCTTTTGATTTGTTTGTTTTCCATTTTTTTGCTAATAATTTTAATTAAGTCTACCAATTGGAAATTGAAAAATAAATGTAAACAAAACAAATGCTTATTGATGTACATATAATCAAAACAAAGATCATTATCCGAATACTTAGTTTATTAACATCAAAAAATTCTATGTAAGTTCTTCGTAAATGTTGCAAATTTTCTTTTTTTGCGTGTTTTGTTTTATTTAAAAGATTAATGAGGAAAACATACAAAATATTTGTTAATTTTGCTGAAAACAATAAAAACATTTTTTATAGATTTAACTACCCGGATAAATAATATTCATTTTTATACATCATTAACTATAAACTGACAACTGAAAATAGTGGCATTGCCAGAATCAAAATACTATTCTTGCTAAAGCATACATTAGTTAAATTACTGTTTATGCATACCAATTTTTAACAAACGTTTGTTAGCCTTAAAGTACACGTTAACTAATGTGTACTTTAAAGCTCAAGTAAGCGTTTTTTATGCATACAGCCGTAAATAAATAAATAAATAAAGAAATAGTTTTTTTTATTACAGTTTACTTAAGTATATTTTGGTTCAGAATAGTGTATTTTAGTGAACTTTGGTGTATTTTGGTGTACTTTGTTGTAGTTTGGTGTACTTTGGTGTAGTTGAGTGTACTTTAGTGTATTTTATTTTACTTTAGTGTATTTAGTGTATTAAGTGTCTTTTAGTTTATTTAAATGGACTTTGGTGTAATATAGTGTACTTAGTGTCTTTTAGTGTATTTTAGTTTAATTAAGCTGACTTTGGTGTATTTTAATGTACTTTGGTGTATTTTAGTGTACTTAGTGTATTTTAGTTTATTTTAGTGTATTGTGGTGTAAATTAGTGTATTTTAGTGTCGTTTAGTGTTCTTTGGTGTGTTTTGGTGTATTTTGGTGTACTTTGGTTTATTTTAGTGTACCTAAGTGTATTTTAGTTTATTTTAGTGTATTTTGGTGCACGTTTGTGTATTTTAGAGTACTTTGGTGTATTTTGGTGTACTTTATTTTATTTCGGTGTACTTTAGTGTAATTTAGTTTACTTTAGTGTATTTTAGTGTATTTTAATGTATATTAGTATATTGTGGTGTAGTTTAGTGTACTCTATGGCACTTTCGTGTATTTCGGTATACTTTATTGTCTTTTAGTGTACTTTAGTGCATTTTAGTGAACCCTAGGGTATTTTAGGGTACCTCGGTTTATTTTAGTGTATTTTAATGTCTTTAGGTGTACTTTATTGTATTTTAGGGTACTTTAATGTCTTTTAGTTTATTTAAATGGACTTTAGTGTAATATAGTGTACTTAGTGTCTTTTAGTGTATTTTAATATATATTAGTATATTGTGGTGTAGTTTAGTGTACTCTATTGCACTTTCGTGTATTTCGGTATACTTTATTGTCTTTTAGTGTACTTTAGTGCATTTTAGTGGACCCTAGGGTATTTTAGGGTACCTCGGTTTATTTTAGTGTATTTTAATGTCTTTAGGTGTACTTTATTGTATTTTAGGGTACTTTAATGTCTTTTAGTTTACTTTATTGTCTTTAAGTGTATTTAATGGGACTTTGGTGTATTTTAGTGGACTTTAGGGTATTTTTGTGTACTTTCGTGTATTTTAGTGTATATTAGCGTACTTTAGTTTATTTAAGTGTAATTTAGTGTACTTTAGTGTCTTTTAGTGTACTTTAGTGTATTTTAGTGTACTTTAGTGTCTTTTAGTGTTCTTTAGTGTAGTTAAGTGGACCTTAGTGTATTTTAGTGTACCTCGGTGTGTTTAAGTGTACTTTAATCTTACTTTAATTTATTTAAGTGTAATTTAGTGTACTTTGGTGAATTTTCGTGTATTTTAGTGGACCTTAGTGTATTTTAGTGTACTTTAGTATCTTATTGTATTTAATGGACTTTGGTCTATTTTAGTGAACTTTATTGTATATTAGTGTACATTAGTGTCTTTTAGTGTACTTTAGTTTATTTTAGTGTACTTTTGTGTATGTTTGTGTACTTTACATTTTTGTGGAACCTAGTGTATTTAAGAGTACCTCGGTGTATTTGAATGTGTTTTAATGTACTTTAGTGTTTTTTAGTGTACTTTTGTGTATTTTAGGGTACTCTAGTGTCTTTTATTGTATTTTAGTGTCTTTGGTGTACTTTAGTGTATTTTCATGTACTTTAGTGTATTCTAGTATACTTTAGTGTCTTTTAGTGTATTTAAGCGGATTTCGGTTTATTTTAGTGTGGTTTAGTGTATTTTAGTGTACTTTAGTGTATTAGTGTATTTTAGTGTATTTAATGGACTTTTGTGTATTTGGGTCTATTTCAGTATACTTTAGTGTACTATGGTGAACTTTAGTGCACTTTATTGTATTTTAGTGTACTTAGTGTATATTAGTGTTCTTTAGTATCTTTTAGTGTATTTCGGTGTATTTAATGGACTTTGGTGGATTTTAGTGTACTTTAGTGTACTTTGGTGCATTTAAGTGTACTTTAGTGTACTTTGGTGCGTTTCGGTGTACTTTATTGTATTATAGTATACTTTGGTAAACTTTAATGTATTTTAGTGCACTTTAGTGTATTTTCCAGTACTTTAGTGCCTTTTAGTATATTTTAGTGTATTTAATGAACTATGGTATTGTTTGGTGTATTTTGGTATACTTTAGTGTATTTTGGTTTGCTGTAGTGTATTTTAGTGTACTTTCGTGTATTTTAGTGTACTTTAGTGTCTTTTAATGTACTTTAGTGTCTTTTAGTGTATTTGAGTGCAGTTAATGTCCTTTGGTGTAATTTGGTGTTTTTTTGTATACTTCAGTGTACTTTGTTGTATTTTGATGTACTTTATTATATATTAGTGCATTTTGGTATACTTTAGTGTACTTTATTGTATTTTAGTGTACTTGGTGTATTTTGGTGTACTTTATTATATATTAATGCACTTTGGTGTACTTTAGTGTACTTTATTGTATTTTAGTGTATTTTAGTGTACTTTAGTGTATTTTAATGACCTTTGTATACTTTAGTGTCTTTTAGTATACTTTAGTGCCTTTTAGTATATTTTAGTGTATTTAAAGAACTATGGTATATTTTGGTGTATTTTGGTATACTTTAGTGTATTTTGGTTTGCTGTAGTGTATTTTAGTGTACTTTCGTGTATTTTAGTGTACTTTATTGTAGTTTAGTTAACTTTAGTGTATTTTGGGACACTTTAGTGTATTATATTGTACTTTGGTGTATTTTGGTGTACTTTTGTGTAGTTTAGTGTACCTTAGTGTATTTTAGTTTACCTTAGTGTATTTTAGTGTACTTTAGTGTCTTTTAGATTATTTTAAAGGACTTTAGTCTAATAAAGTGTACCTAGCGTCTTTTAGTGTATTTTAAATATATACTTTAGGGTACTTTAGTGTATTTTACTGTACTTTAGTTTATTTAAGTGTAATTAAGTGTCTTTTAGTTATTTAAGCGGACTTTGTGGTATTTTGCTGGAATTTTTTTTTTGTGCAAATTAGTGTTCCTCGGTGTGTTTTAGTGTACTTTGGTGATATTTACTGTACTTTAGTGTACTTTAACGTACTTTGGTGTATTTTAGTATACTTTAGTGTACCTTGGTATATTTTGGTGTACTATATTGTATTTTAATGCACTTTGGTGTACTTTAGTGTATTTTAGTGTATTTAATGGACTGTGGTGTATATTAGTGTACTTAAGTGTATTTTAATGTACTTTAGTGTATTAAGCGTCTTTTAGTTTATTTAAATGGACTTTGGTGTAATATAGTGTACTTAGTGTCTTTTAGTGTATTTTAGTTTATATTAGTATATTGTGGTGTATTTTAGAGTACTTTGCTGCATTTTGGTGTACTTTAGCGTATTTTAGTGTACTTTCGTGTACTTTAGTGTCTTTTACTGTACTTTAGTGTATTTTAGTGTAGGTTAGTGTCTGTTAGTGAACCTTTGTGTATTTTAGTGTACTTTAGTGTCTTTTAGTGTATTTTAGTGTCTTTTAATGTATTTTAGTTTAGTTTATTTTGGTGTGCTTTAATGTTCTTTTAGTGTATTTTAGTGTAATTAAGCGGTCTTTGGTGTATTTTAATATACTTTAGTGTACTTTGGTTTAATATGATGTACTTTATTGTATTTTAATGCATTTTGGTGTATTTTAGTATACTTTAGTGTATTTTATTGGACCTTATTGTATTTAAGTGCACCTCGCTGTATTTTAGTGTATATTAGTGTACTTTTGTTTATTTAAGTGTAATTTAGTGTAGTTTAATGTCTTTTAGTGTATCTAAGCGGACTTTGGTGTATTTTAGTGTACTTTATTGTTTTTTAGTGTACGTTAGTGCATTTAGTGTACTCTAACGTCTTCAATTGTATTTTAGTGGATTTAATGGAGTTTGGTGTATTTTTGTGTGTTTTAGTGTACTTTAGAGTCTTTTAGTGTACTTTAGAGTAATTTATTGTACTTTAGTGTCCTTTAGCTTCCTTTCGTGTAGTGTATTTTGGTGTACTATATTGTATTTAAATGCACTTTGGTGTACTTTAGTATATTTTAGTGTATTTAATGGACTTTGGTGTATTTTAGTGTACTTTAGTGTATTTTAGTGTACTTTACTGTATTTTAGTGTACTGTAATGTATTTTAGTGTACTTTAGTATATTTTATTGTACTTTAGTTTATTTAATGGACTTTAGTATCTTTTAGTGTACTTTAGTGGACCTTAGTCTACTTTGGTGTATTTTGGTGAACTTTGGTTTACTTAAGTGCATTTTGGTTCAGAATAGTGTATTTTAATGTACCTTTTGTAGTTTGGTGTACCTTTGTGTATATAGTGTACCTTAGTGTATTAAGTGTGTTTTAGTTTATTTAAATGGACTTTGGCGTAATAAAGTGTACTTTGTATCTTTTAGTGTATTTTAAATTATATTAGTATACTGCGGTGTATTTTAGTGTACTTTAGTGTACTTTGCTGCATTTTGGAGTACTTTAGCGTGTTTTAGTGCAATTTCGTGTATTTTCTTGTACTTTATTGTCTTTTAGTGAACTTTAGTGCATTTTAGTGGAGCCTAGTGTATTTTAGTGTACCTCGGTGTATTTTAGTATCTTTTAGTGTATTTTAGTGTATTTAAGCGGACTTTGATGTATTTTAGTCAGAGTTCAGAATTTTTCATTTATGAACATTAAAAAAATCAACATTCATGATATTTTTCATAAATGAGAAATCTAAAATTTTATAGTTATTTTTGACACTCATAAACGAACAATAAAAAATGTTCTGGTTATTTTCATGCATATCAAAAGTGATAAACGATAAATTAGCTACTTCTCGTTAATGTTATTTTTCATAAATGTACATGTTCATTTATGAACGTTGAAATTTTATAAAATTTCTTATAAATGAACGTGAAAAAAATTTTCTACCTACGATCGCAGTTTACCGTAAAATGTAGTAAAAACACATGGGTACATATTAACTCAAATTACAGTATTGCAATATATTCTAAAAGAAATAAAAAACAAACATTTTTTTTCTGCATACGCCGACAATTGCGCGTTATCAAATATGTGCGTTTATGTACGCGAATGTACGCACATATTTTTACGACCTTTTCATTTATGAAAAATTATCAAAATTGTAAATATTTAAATATGAACACTTGTGTGTTTCTCATGTTTTCACTTATGGATAGAAAGAAAAAAAAATAAATCGTCGCATTCACAAATGAGAAAACAAAAAATAATTTGTAGTCTCTCACACATGTATGAGAAGAAGCGGCTAAAAAATGAAATAAACATATTCATACATGTATGAACAGTGAGTGAATACTTCGCTACACTGATTTTAGTGTACTTTAGTGTATTTTGATGTTCTTTAGTGCCTTTTAGTGTACTTTAGTGTATTTTAGGGTACTTTAGTGTCTTTTATTGTATTTTAGTGTACTTGGTGTACTTTAATGTGTTTTAGTGTACTTTAGTCTATTTTAGTATCTTTTAGTGTATTTTACGTGTATTATAGTGTACTTTAGTGTCTTTGAGTGTATTTTAGTGCATTTAATAGACTTTGGTGTATTTTAATATACTTTAGTTTACTTTGGTGTAATATGAAGTGCTTCATTGTATTTTAATGCACTTTGGTGTACTTAAGTGTACTTTATTGTATTTTAGTGTACTTGGTGTATTTTAGGGTACTATTGCGTCTTTTAGTGTACTTTAGTGTCATTTTAGTGGACCTTAGTGTATTTTAGTGTACTTTAGTGTCTTTTAGTGTGTATTATTGTATTTAATGGACTTTGGTCTATTTTAGTGTACTTTAGTTTATTTTAGTGTACTTTTGTGTCTGTTTGTGTACTTTAGTACATTTTAGTGGAACCTGGTGTATTTAAGAGTACCTCGCTGTATTTTAATGTGTTTTAATGTACTTTAGTGTCTTTTAGTGTACTGTAGTGTATTTTAGGGTACTCTAGGGTCTTTTATTGTATTCTAGTGTCTTTGGTGTACTTTAGTGTATTTTCATGTACTTTAGTGTATTTTAGTATACTTTAGTGTCTTTTTGGTGTATTTTAGTGTTGTATTAAAAAAACAAAAGGTAGTTCAGACGTTTTTATTTTATCTTTATTTTCGGCTTAGTGCTCCGCAATTAAAGTTCCTTAAGCCAAGCTTTTCAGCAAGGTGTCTGTGTTGATTTTTACAAATTGTTTGTCTTATATACTATTTGGTTTAAAACAAAATATATGCTGATTGTTGCATTATTTTGAGTCTAAATATTAAATGTATTAAAATATCATTAATAAATGCTGATCGTTGCATTATTCTGAATGTAAATATTAACTATATTAAATATATATTAATTTTGGTAAAAATAAAATTTGTGCTGATCGTTACATTATTTTGCAATGTAATATGAGTCCATTGTTATTAAATGCAAGTGTGTCGGCAATTAAGACTGTTTATTACAGTACTTATGTGACGATCACACTAACCGATCAGTCACACTACAGTGTATTTAAGCGGACTTCAGTGTATTTTAGTGTGCTTTAGTGTATTATGGTGTACTTTAGTGAATTAGTGTATTTTAGTGTATTTAATGGAATTTTGTGTATTTTGGTCTATTTCAGTTGTAGTAGAACCACCCTAATGTAAATACCTAACAAAACAAACTAAAAAGTTTAAATCAAATTACTCAAGTGCAATGCACTTATGTTTGTTGTTGTTATACTTTACATACATGCAACTGATGAATGTCCTTCAACGGGCATTTACATAGCGTGTGTGTGTCGATCGGTGAGTTTCAGGTGACACATTTATTTTGTGGAAAGAAATCCCAAAATGAATGCTTTAATAACCAGGTCACATTCCACGTTTCATAATAACACTAATATTAATAATATTTATAATAACATTTGTTATAATTAACATTAATAAGTTAAGTACTAGATTATTGAAATTCTTCTCATAGTCGGTATATAAACGACTGCAATTGGGAAGATAAATAGATTCATTGCTAACACCTCTAAGCTCCCAGTTGAACTTATTAGAATCTTTGTGCGAGTGCCCCTAAGTTGAGCACTCAAGAAAAATTTAATTTTAAATTCCTGACGGAAGAAGAAAGACGCAACATCAGAAATAAACAAGGATTTCAAAATTGAAAAGCCGAACTAGGCAATGATGATAGAAAGAAAACATTGGAAAAATCATCCACAAAATCTTTAGAACCTTCAATATGTTCCAACAACCCTACAATATCAACAACACCAACATCAACATAATCAACAGTAACAACAATAGCATCACATCATAATGCAACAGGAGGCTTGCAACATCAAAATTAACTTCAACAACAACAGCATGATCAGCAGCAACATTTATAACATATAAGTATAGTTTTTAATAGTTAGTTTGTAAAAGGAGTGCGATTTAATTACGCACCCTTAGGGAACGGAGGCGACTTCGCCCAAGTACACAATTTTTTTTATACCCTCTAGAACTTTAAAAAAAAAGAAGGAAAAAAAATTTAAGATGAACATTTCGAAATAGAAATGAAAAAAAAATAATTTAATTTAATAATAACAAAAAGAAAATGAACATTTAAAAACCATTTTAAAGACTATTGCAATTTTTTTATGATAACAGATCCTTTTAAATTTTAAATTATAAAAATTTTTTTAAAATAAATTTTATACAGATGAGAAAGTAATATAATTCGTTTGATAATAACTAAAAATTTCCTTTGTAAATGGACTTTTATACTGGACATTTAGGAAAATTAGAAAAAATACATCTTGACAAAGTTTAATGGAATGGACGAGCATAATAAATAGAGCAAGAATACTGAAGGAGGAAATTGAAAAATTATACAAATGTTTGAACGTAGACAGACCTACCAAACAGGAAACATTGCATAAACATTTTTCAATTCTCTTGGAAAATGTGGAAAAAATTAGAATCCTCTTTAATGAAAATTACAATAGGCTAACCGAAGCACACAAAGTAGCGGCCGAGGCATTTTTCTAGATATTAAATATAAAGTAATACAAATAGCTAATAGAAAGGGATTTTACATAGAATTACTACCTACTTTGCAGGAACCGATAGAAATACAGAAAATTCTTTCACAGCAAACTAACAATAAAAACCCAATAATGGCACAAACGCTAATTGACTTTCTAAATACAGCTGCAAAGCTCATTCCAGAGTTCGATGGTAAATCTGATAATTTGCGTTCATTTCTTGACGCACTGACTTTACTCGATTCGATAAAAGGCTCTAACGAAGCACTGGCAATAACCCTCATAAAAACAAAATTAAAAGGTAACGCCAGAAACTTCATTAATGATGAAAACATAATAGTCCAGATAATAGGCAAATTAAAAACTCCAGTAAAAGGCGAGTCAGTAGAAGTACTAACCGCAAAAATTTTAAACATTAAACAGAACAATAAAACTGCGACTAGTTATTGCGACGAGATCACACAAGTGACAAAATCCCTGGAAACCGCTTACATATCCGATGGATTACCCACTGATATAGCGGATAAATATTCTACGCAAATTGCAGTAAAATCACTTACGAAGAACTGCACCTTGGACAAGGTAAAACTTATCATTGAAGCAGGACAATTTAATAGCATGAACGAGGCTATTAGCAAATTTGTCAACAATTGCACAGAAGCAACTGGACAACAGAATTCTATCCTATACTACAGGCAGGGACACAATACTTGGAATAATAATTTCCGAGGTAACTGACCAAGATTCCGTGGAAGAAACAACTTCCCGGTGAAGAATAGGAACAACGGTAACATTAACAGTAACTATAACAACCGTAGTAACAATAATAATAATTTCAACAATACCCAGAGACGGAACTACAATAGTAATTTCAGAACGCGAAATTACGTAAGAGCAACTGACTCACTTCAGTCGGAAAACTCAGAGGAACCCCTAAGATTAACCCAATAGAAAACAAAATATACAATATCAATCTCAACTTATGTTATTTCATTTTAATTAAAATTCACAACACCAATCATACAGCCACACTTTTAGTAGATACAGGCGCGGACATTTCTTTAATAAAAACAAAATTTATAGAAACACACAAAGTAAATAAACATATAACAACTACACTCAGTGGAATAGGACAAGGCAAAATAAATCCTTAAGAAAAGTATATTTGGATTTACATTTTCAAAAATGGCTAATAATACACGACTTCCAAACAGTCCAGGATGACTTTTCAAGAATATTTGATGAAATTATTGGAATTGATTTCATCAAAAGGCATAACTGTGTATTAAATTTTAGTGAGAATAATGAAAACCTTGTCTTATGACCAAACTCCTTAACACACACAATAGAAATACCACTAACAAGTAATATTGAAGAAATTATTTTACCACCTAGGTCAGAGGTAATACGCCAATTAAAACTAGAAGACTCAAATACAGATATATTAATTCCAAATCAGGAAATACAACCTGGTGTACTAATACCAAACATACTAGTAAAATCCAACAATGCCTTTATACGTATCTTAAACACAAATAACACAATGGTAACAATCAAAAAACACAATATAAAAACTGAAAACCTTTCTGATTACAACATTATTAACAAGAAACCAAACAAAAATACACAACGAAAAGAAGAAATAATTAACATATTGAGAAAAAACTTTCCAGAAAAATTTAAAAGTAAACTCAGGGAATTATGCACATTATATAGTGATATTTTCGGGTTAGAATCTGAACCAATAACCAGTAATAATTTCTATAAACAAAAATTGAGATTAAATGATACACAACCTGTATATATAAAGAACTATCGCGTACCACACGCACATAAGGCAGAGATTGATAGACAAATTGAGAAATTGAAACAAGACAAAATTGTAGAACCCTCATATTCGGAATACAACAGTCCAGTTTTACTTGTACCAATGAAATCGTTACCAAATTCGAACAAAAGAAAATGGGAACTAGTGATAGATTACAGACAAATAAATAAAAAACTTATAGCAGACAAATTCCGATTGCCCAGAATTGATGACATATTAGACCAACTTGGAAGAGCTAAGTATTTTTCTTGCCTAGATTTAATGTCAGATTTTCATCAAATTTCATTGGAAGATAATTCCAGAGACTACACGTCATTTTCAACCAATAGATTCACCAGACTACCTTATGGTCTAAAGGTAGCACCAAATTCTTTTCAAAGAATGATGAAAATTGCTTTCAGCGGCCTAAAGCCAAGCCAAGCCTTCTTATATATGGACGATTTGGTTGTATTAGGATGTTCAGAAAAACACATGCTTTCAAATTTATAGGACATATTTGATTTATGTCGCAGACATAACCTAAAACTTAACCTTGAAAAATGTTCCTTTTTTATGAGAGAAGTAAATGCACTGACAATGGAATATTACCAGATGATTCCAAATATTCGATAATAGAAAATTATCCTACCTGCGGACGCTGACAGTGCAAAAAGATTTGTAGCCTTTTGTAACTACTACACAAAATTTATTCCAAACTTTTCAGAATATTCCAGACATTTAACGAGATTATCAAAAAAAGGAACCCCTTTATAATGGACAAAAGACTGTGACAACGCATTTAAATACCTAAAGAAAGCACTAATGAGTCCTACGTTAATTCAATATCCTGACTTTGATAAAGAGTTCTGCATAACAACAGACGCAAGTAAGCATGCTTGCAGTCCTTACACAGGAATACTAAGGCAAACATCTTCCAGTAACATACGCTTCAAGAACATTCACATAGGGTGAAAGTAATAAATCGACAACAGAACAATAACTAGCTGCAATACATTTGGCAATTGCTTATTTTCGACCATACGTATAGGGAAAACACTTTGTTGTCCGTACAGACCACAGACCACTATCCTACCTATTTTCGATGAAAAACCCGAGTTCCAAATTGACAAGAATAAGACTGGACTTAGAGGAATACAATTTTACTGTTGAATATCTTAGGGGAAAAGATAATTATGTAGCGGACGCATTATACCGCATTAATATTGAGGAATTTAGAAATTTTAACAAGACTAACAATACACTACTGAGCATGACTACAAGATCAATGACTAAAAAGGCACAACGTATGGCAAATGATATTAAGGATAAAAAGTATCAGGAAGAAGAAACTAATAAGCCCAATATATACATACCACTAAATAACACTGACGTCAGAAAATATCATAAATTGAGATTTAGCCCAAATAAATGCTATATAAAGCAAGGCAAAGTGGTACTAACATACATAAATGTTAATGACTTATTTACTAATGGGAAGATTGACTTAGGACAATTTTTCCCTAGGCTAGAAAAAGTGGCCGGTAAATTAAATATAAAGAAATTGCAAGTGGCACCTAGTGAGAAAATTTTCGAATTTGTCTCAAGTACTGAATTTAAAGAAAAGTGCAATTAATATTTAGATAAATTAATAGTAGCG
This sequence comes from Trichopoda pennipes, assembly GCA_030448955.1. Taxonomy (NCBI): domain Eukaryota; kingdom Metazoa; phylum Arthropoda; class Insecta; order Diptera; family Tachinidae; genus Trichopoda; species Trichopoda pennipes. The sequence goes on from JASKUP010000435.1 coordinate 48,834, forward strand.
CTACTAAATGAGATGACCCACATAAAAAATGATACTAAGAAGGATACTAAGACCATAGGGAGGATAAGGAAACAATACCATGATGACCCCGCAGAAGGTGGTCATTCAGGTGTTTCTAGAACTCTAAATAAGATCAAGATGTTAAATCATGCCAAACATGTCAGAGATAAAAAATAACAAAGCACTTAAAAGGTCCAATGATAATTACACCTACGCCTACGCAGGCGTTTGATACAGTAATTATCGACACAATAGGTCCTTCAATGACAACGAATACGCGATCACTATTGTATGTGATTTGACAAAATATTTAGTAACTATACCAATTAGGGACAAAAGTGCAAAGACAACAGCCAAAGGAATTTTTGAACACTTTATACTTACCTATGGACCAATGAAGACGTTCATTTCAGACATGGGTACTGAATACAAAAATTCGATACTCACAGAACTATGTGAATTATTAAAAATAAACAAAATTACATCAACAGCCTATCACCATCAAACACTAGGTACAATAGAAAGAAGTCATAGGACTTTTAACGAATACATTCGCTCATATATTTCAGTTGACTGGGACGAATGGATAGGATATTTCACATATTGCTTTAACACTACTCCTTCTACAGCACACAATTATTGTCCTTATGAACTAGTATTTGGTAAAATCTCTAATGATTTTACACAGTTTAACAGTGGGAAGGATATTACACCACTTTATAATTTAGATGACTACGTTAACGAATTAAAATATAGATTAGAAATAGCACCTAGTACAGCTAGAATATTATTAGACAAAAATAAACTTAAGCGTAAATTAGATTATGACAAAACAATAATGGACCATAACTTTAATATAGGAGATTTTATTTTACTTAGAAATGAGACCGGACACAAACTAGAAGTCCAATATAAGGGTCAATATAAAATTAAGAAAATCGACTTAAGAAATAACATAACCATAGAAAATAAGAGAACACATAAAACACAAATAATAAATAAGAATAGACTTAAGGCATACACTATGTAACTTTAACCTAATATCCCGGGGACATATTCATTTATAATTAAAATTACTACATAATATATTTAACTATAATTATAACTATTATAATTAGAATTTTAAACTTAAATTAATTTCACAATTACTAATAATCTAATACATAATACAATATTTGTAAAAGAATGTTCATAAAACTACCGTTATATGAACATTCTTGCGAAAAGTGGAGATGGAACCACCCTAATATAAATACCTAACACAACAAACTAAAAAGTTTAAATCAAATTATTCAAGTGCAATGCACTAGCAATGCATTTATGTTTGTTGTTGTTATACTTTACATACATGCAACTGATGAATGCCCTTCAACGGGCATTTACCTAGCGTGTGTGTTTCGATCGGTGAGTTTCAGGTGGAAAGAAATTACAAAAAAAAAATAACATTTTTTATTTTATCACATAATCACATAACATTTTCTTATAATATTACACAGTATACTTTAGTGTACTTTGGTATAATTTAGTGCACTTTATTGTATTTTAGTGTACTTAGTGTATATTAGTGTTCTTTGGTATCTTTTAGTGTATTTCGGTGTATTTAATGGACTTTGGTGGATTTATGTGTACTTTAGTGTACTTTGGTGCATTTTAATGTACTTTATTGTATTATAGTATCATAGTATACTTTAGTGTATTTTAGTCCACTTTAGTGTATTTCACTGAACTTTAGTGTCTTTTTGTGTATTTTAGTGTATTTAATGGACTTTGGTATATTTTGGTGTATTTTGGTATACTTTAGTGTACTTTGGTGTATTTTGGTTTGCTTTAGTGTATAAAGTACACTCAACTACACAAAAGTACACCAAAATAAAACAAAGTTCACCAAAATACACCAAAGTATTCTAAAATACACTAAAGTGCACCAAAATACACCTAAGTAAACTAAAATACACGAAAGTACACCAAAATACAAAAAATGCACAAACATGCAGCAGAGTACACTAAAGTACACTAAAATACACCACATTATACTAATATACACTAAAATACACTAAATTACACCAAAGTCCATTTAAATAAACTAAAAGACACTAAAGTACACTAAAATACACTAAAGTAAACTAAAATACACTAAAGTACACCCAACTACACAAAGGTACGGCAAAATACAACGAAGTACAACAAAATACACCAAAGTACACTAAAATACAGTAAAGTGAACCAAAGTACATTTAAGTAAACTAAAAAACAGTACAATACACTAAAGTTAAATAAAATACAATAAAGTACACTACAATACACCAAAGTATACCAAAGTACACTAAGGTCCACGAAAATACAATAAAGTACACTAAAGTACACCAAAGTACAGTAAAATACAATAAAGTATACCAAAATACACCAAAGTGCACTAAACTATACTGAAATAGACCAAAGTACACAAAAGTCCATTAAATACACTAAAATACACTAATACACTAAAGTACAGTTAAGTACACCAAAGTAGACTAAAATACAATAAAGTACACTAAAGTACACTAAAATACACCGAGGAACACTAAAATACACTGTCTACTAAAATACGCTAAAAGACACTAAAGTACACTAAAAACACCAAAGTCCGCTTAAATACACTAAAAGGCACTGAAGTACTCTAAACTACACTTAAATAAACTAAAGTACACTAATATACACTAAAATTCACCGAGGTGCACTAAAATAAACTAAGATCCACTAAAATGCCCTACAATACACGAAAATACACCAAAGTTCACTAAATTACACTTAAATTATTTAAAGTAATATACACTAAAATACACTAAAGTACACGTAAATACACCAAGGTCCATTAAATATACTAAAATACACTAAAAGACACTATTGTGCGCTAAAATACATTAAGTCCACTAAAATATAATAAAGTACACTAAAGTACCAAAGTGCATTAAAATACAATAAAGTACACCAAAATACACCAAAGTACACTAAAGTTTACTAAAACACACCAAAATACACCAAAGTACACTAAAACCAAAATACAGTAAAAGACACCAAAGTACACTAAAATACACCAAAGTAAACCAAAATACACCAAAGTATACCAACGTACACTAAAGTACACTCAAATACACTAAAATGCACCGAGTTACACTAAAGTACACTAAGGTTCACTAAAATAGACTAAAATAAACTAAAATACACTAAAATACACTAGGATACTCTAAAGTACACTAAGAGACACCAAAGTCCATTAAATACACTAAAGTACACTAAAATACAATACAGTACACTAAAATACAATAAAGTACACCAAAGGACACCAAAGTACATTAAAATACAATAAAGTACACCAAAATACACCAAAGAACACTAAAGTATACTAAAATACTCCAAAATATACCAAAGTACACTATAGTACACTAAAATACACCAAAAGACACTAAAGTCACTAAAAGACACTATAGTACACTAAAAAACACCGAGGAACACTAAAATACACTAAGGTCCGCTAAAATGCACTAAAGTACACTAAAATATACTAAAGTACGCTTAAATACTATAAAAGACACTAAATTACACTTAAATTAACTAAAGTACACCAATATACACTAAAATACACCGAGGTGCAATAAAATACACTAACGTCCACTAAAATACACGAAAATTCACCAAAGTACACTAACTTACACTTAAATAAATAAAAGTACAATAATATACACTAATATACCGCGAGGTACTCTAGAATACAATAAAATAAACCAAAGTACTAAATTACGATAAGAGGCAGTAAAGTAACCTAAAATACACTAAAGTATACTAAAATACACCAAAGTAAACTAAAGTACACCATAATACACTAAAAGACACTAAAATACACTAAAATGCACTAAGGTACACCAAAAGACACCAAAGTACACTAAAATACACCGAAGTACACTAAAATACACTAAGGTCCACTAAAATGCACAAAAGTACACTAAAAGACCCTAAAGTACACTAAATTACACTTAAATACACAAAAGTACGCTACTATACACTAAATTACACGAAAGTACACTAAAAGACATTAAAGTACCCTAAAATATCTTTTATTTGGGTACGGATTTCCGTCGACCCTCGTCAAATTTGGTTTGTGAACAAAGCGGTTTCGGCTGTTTGCCATCTTCAGTGTTCTTGTCGTACTAGGTGCGTTCTATTGTCAGTTGTGTTTATATGGTTCGTGTCTTCCTTCATATTATTGCGTTCATCCCTTTCTGTCTTTTTTGCCTACATCTCTCTCTCTCCTTTTCCTGTTTGTCTCTTTTTACCTAATTTGTCGCTTCCTTTTTCATTCATCTTCTTTCCTACCTAAATTCTTTTACGATCATGCTTGTTGTCCGTTTTTGTTTATGTGTGAACCTATTGGGTTTTCCTCTTTTTTCCTCTTTTATTTGACATAATAATCTGTAATTGTACATTTATGATGTTCTTTATTGCCTTGGTCTTGCGCGCCTGCGTAACGTTTTTGTGCTGGTGAAGTGTTTGTTTTCCTGTAAAAATGTTTCAACGGTTCAAAAATTGTGTCCGAAGCAGTGTTTATTTGTTCATTTATTATTCGTCCGTCAAACGTTTCCTGTTTGTATATTTCCATGTTTTCCAATACATTTAGTCTCCTTCCTTTGTGCTGTGTGTGAAGCAGTTTAACCGTTGTCCTAATATGTCCTGGTGTACATTTGTTGTTAAATATATGGTTCGCGAAGTTTGATTCTGGAGTCGATTTTGGTTCTCGTAGTTTTTTGTTATAGTTTCTAATGTGTTCCCTAAATTTGGTCTTAATCCCCCGTCCCGTTTGCCCGATGTAGCCATAATGGCATGTACAAGATAATTTGTACACTCCTCGTCTGTCCAGTATATCCGCCCCGGTTGTTCTATTCCGTAGTATTCTGCCTAGATTGTCTCCTGTTCCGAATGCGGTATTGATGTTGTGTCTTCCAAAGAATTTCGCCAGTTTGTACGTTGATTTTCCCATATATGTTAAAGTAGCCCATTTTCTTCCCTCCTTCTCATGTTCTTTGTTCGTTCCAATTTGTTTCCTGATGTTATCTACGAGGCGCTTTTTGTATCCGTTGTTTTCCGCTATGGTGTATATTGTTTCCATTTCCCTCATATACACTTACCGTGTTAGTGGTGTTCCTCCGAGTACCGTTATTAACTGACGATTGCAGCGTTTCTGTGTTGCCGGGGATGATTCGATGAGTTCTGTATTATTGTGTCCGTTGCTGTTGGTCCCCCGTATATTCCATATCTGACTCTGTCCGAGATTAAGTTCCCCTTGATCGTTAGGTCCAGCACTAGTACGAAAAGAACACTGAAGATGGCAAACAGCCGAAACCGGTTTGTTCACAAACCAAATTTGACGAGGGTCGACGGAAAACCGTACCCAAACAAAAGAAATTTTTACCCCGTCGGAGAATCCAAGCACATACCCTAAAATACACTAAAGTACACTAAAATACACTAAAATACACCAAGGTACAGTAAAATACACAAGGGTCCACTAAAATGCACTAAAGTACACTATTGAAAACAAAGTATACTAAAATACACGAAAGTACAATAGAGTACACTAAAATACACTAAAGTACACTAAAATACTCTAACTTACACTAAAATACACTAAAGTACACTAATTTACACCAAAATACACCAAGGTACACTAAAATACACTAAGGTCCACTAAAATACACTAAAAGACATTAAGTACACTAAAATAACCTAAAGTACACTAAAATATACCGAGGTACACTAAAATTCACTAGGCTCCACTAAAATGCACTAAAGTACACCAAAAGACAATAAAGTATACTAAAATACACGAAAGTACAATAGAGTACACTAAAATACACTAACGTACACTAAAATACACTAAAGTACACTAATGTACACCAAAATACACCGAGGTGCAGTAAAATACACTAAGGTCCACTAAAGTACAGTAAAAGACATTAAGTACACTAAAATAACCTAAAGTACCCTAAAATACACTAAAGTACACTAAAATACACCAAAGAGTACGAAAAGAACACTGAAGATGGCAAACAGCCGAAACCGGGTTGTTCACAAACTAAATTTGACGAGAGTTGACGGAAAACCGTACCCAAACAAAGGAAATTTTTACCCCGTCGGAGAATCCAAGCACATATACACCAAAGTACTCTATAATAAACTAAAGTATACAATATATACTAAAATACGCCGAGGTACACTAAAATACACTCAGGTCCACTAAAATACACTAGAATAAACTAAAGTACACTAAAAGACACCAAAATCCATTAAATACACTAAAGTACACTAAAATACACTAAAGTACACTAAAATACAATACAGTACACTAAAATACAATAAAGTACACTAAAGTACAACAAAGTACATTAAAATACAGTAAAGTACACCAAAACACACCAAAAAACACTAAAGTTCACTAAAAGACACTAAAATACACCGAGGTGCAGTAAAATACACTAAGGTTCACTAAAATACACGGAAATTCACCAAAGTACACTAACTTACACTTAAATAAATAAAAGTACAATAATATACACTAAAATACAACGAGGTACACTAGAATACAATAAAATAAACCAAAGTACACTAAAATACGATAAGAGGCACTAAAATTCCCTAAAATACACTAAAGTACACTAAAATACACCAAAGTCCATTAAATACAAAAAAATACACTAAAAGACACTTAAGTACAGTAAAATACATTAAGTACACTAAAATACAATAAAGTGCACTAAAGTATAGCAATGGATTAAAATACAATAAAGTACATCAAAATACACCAAAGTACACTAAAGCATACTTAAATACACCAAAGTAAACTGCAGTACACCACTAAATCACACCAAATACACCGAAGTACACTAAAATACACTAAGGTTCACAAAGATGCACTAAAGTACACTAAAAGACACTAAAGTATACTAAATTACACTTCAATACACTAAAGTACGATAATATACACTAAAATACACGAAAGTACACTAAAAATTATTAAAGTACCCGTAAATACACAAAAGAACACTAAAATACACCGAGGTACACTAAAATACACTAGGGTCCACTAAAATGCACTAAAGTACACTAAAAGACAATAAAGTATACTAAAATACACGAAAGTACAATAGAGTATACTAAAATACATTAAGTACACAAAAATACACTAAACTAAACTAAAATACGCTATAGTACACTAAACTACACAAAAGCACATCAAAATTCAGTAAAGTACACCAAAACACACCAAAGTACACTAAAATACACTAAAGTGCACCAAAATACACTAAAGTTAACTAAAATACAATAAAGTACACTAAAGTATTCTAACATACACTAGAGTACACTAATATACTCTAAACTACATCGAGGTCCACTAAAATACACTAAAAGACACTAAAGTACTTTAAAATACACTAAAATACCATAAGTACACTAAAATAGACGAAAGTGCACCAGCATACACCAAAGTAATCTATAATAAACTAAAGTATACAATATATACTAAAATACGCCGAGGTACACCAAAGTACCCTAAAACCAAATATACACTAAAAGACACTTAAATACACTCAAGTAAACTAAAATACACTAAAGTACACTAAACTACACAAAAGTACACCAAAACACAATAAAGTACACCAAAATACACCAAAGTATACCAAAGTACACTTAAATGTACCGAGGTATACTAAAATACAGTAAGGTTCACTAAAATTGAGTAAAATTAACTAAAATACACTAAAAGACATTAAGGTACAATAAATACAATAGAGTACACTAAAGTACACCAAAGTACATTAAAATACAATAAAGTACACCAAAATACACCAAAGTACACTAAAATACACCAAAGTCAGCTTAAATACACTAAAAGGCACTAAAATGCACTAAATTACACTTAAATAAACTAAATTACCCTAATATACACTAAAATACAGCGAGGTGCACTAAAATCACTAAGGTCAACCAAAGTTCACTAAATTACACTTAAATTATTTAAAGTACAATAATATACACTAAAATACCCTAAGGTCCGCTAAAATACACTAAAGTACACTAAAATACACCAAAGTCCATTAAATACACTAAAATACACTAAACTACAACAAAGTACACCGAGGTGCACTAAAATACACTAAGGTCCACCAAAAGACACTAAAGTACACTAAAATACCCCGAAGTACACTAAAATACACTAAGGTCCACTAAAATGCACTAAAGTACACTTAAAGACACTAAAGTACACTAAAATACACCTCAATATGCTAATATATACTAAAATACACGAAAGTTAAATAGAGTACACTAAAATACATTAAGTACACAAAAATACACTAAACTAAAATACACTAAACTACACAAAAGTACATCAAAGTAAAGTACACCAAAATACACCAAAGTACACTAAAATACACTAAAGTGCACCAAAATACACTAAAGTTAACTAAAATACAATAAAGAACAACAAAATACACCAAAGTACACTAAAGTATTCTAACGTACACTAGGGTACACTAATATACTCTAAACTACACCGAGGTCCACTAAAATACACTAAAAGACACTAAAGTACTTTAAAATACACTAAAATACCATAAGTACACTAAAATAGACGAAAGTGCACCAGCATACACCAAAGTAATCTATAATAAACTAAAGTATACAATATATACTAAAATACGCCGAGGTACACTAAAATACACTCAGGTCCACTAAAACACACTAAAATACAAAAAAAGACACAAAAATACACCAGAATAAACTAAAGTGTCCACTAAATCGCACTGAAGTACACTAACATACACTAAAGTACACTAAAATACACTAAAAGACACTAAAGTACACTAAAATACACCTCAATATACTAATATCTACTAAAATACACTAAAAGCCGCTAAAGTACACTAAAATATGCTAAGTAGATTAGAATACACTAAGGTCCACTAAAATACACGAAAATACACCAAAGTACACTAAGTTACACTTAAATAAACTAAAGTGCACTAATATACACTAAAATACACAAAAGTCCGCTTAAATACACTAAAAGGCACTAAAGTACACTAAATTACACTTATATAAACTAAAGTACGCTAATATACACTAAAATACACCGAGGTGCACTAAAATACACTAAGATCTACTAAAATACACGAAAATACACCAAAGTTCACTAAATTACACCTAAATTATTTGAAGTACAGTAATATACACTAAAATACACTAAGGTCCACTAAAATACACTAAAGTACACTAAAATACGCTAAAGTACACTTAAATACACCAAGGTCCATTAAATATACTAAAATACACTAAAAAACTCTAAAGTACACTAAAATACATTAAGTACACTAAAATACATTAAGTACACTAAAATACAATAAAGTACACCGAGGTGCACTAAAATACACTAAAGTATGCTAATATACACTAAAATACACGAAAGTACACTAAAAGACATTAAAGTGCACCAGCATACACCAAAGTACTCTAATAATAAACTAAAGTTAATATATACAATATAAACTAAAATACGCCGAGGTACACTAAAATACACTTAGGTCCACTAAAATACACTAAAATACAATAAAAGACACTAAAATACACTAGAATACACTAAAGGGTCCACTAAAATGCACTGAAGTGCACTAACATACACTAAAGTACTCTAAAATACACTAAAGTACACTAAAAGACACTAAAGTACACTAAAATACACCTCAATATACTAATATATACTAAATTTAACTAAAAGCCACTAAAGTACACTAAAATACACTAAGTACACTAGAATACACTAAGGTACACTAAAATACACGAAAATACACCAAAGTACACTAAGTTACACTTAAATTAACTAAAGTACACAAATATACACTAAAATAAACCAAGGTACACTAAAATACACTAAGGTCTACTAAAATACACGAAAATACACCAAAGTACACTAAGTTACACATAAATAAACTAAAGTACACTAATATACTCTAAAATATACCAAGATTCAATAGAATACACTAAGGTCCACTAAAATACACTAAAGTACACTAAAATACAATAAAGTACACTAAAGTACACAAAAGTGCATTAAAATACAATATAGTACATCATATTACACCAAAGTACACTAAAGTATATTAAAATACGCCCAGGTGGACTAACATACACTAAGGTCCACTAAAATATACTAAAGTACAATAATATACCCTAAAAAGCACTAAAGTCCACTATAATACACTAAAATACACCAAAGTTCACTAAATTACACTTAAATTGACTAAAGTATAATAATATACACTAAAATACACCAAAGCCCATTAAATGCACTAAAATACACTAAGTGCACTAAAATACACCACAATATACTAATATATAGTAAAATTCACTAAAAGCCACTAAAATAAACTAAGTACACTAGAATACATGGAAATACACCAAAGTATACTAAATTACACTTAAATAAACTAAAGAACACTAATATACACTAAAATACACCGAAGTACACTAAACTACACTAAGGTCCACTAAAATACACTAAAGCACACGAAAATAAACCAAAGTGCATTTAAATACATCATATTACACCAAAGTACACTAAAGTATATTAAATTACACAAAAGTTCATTAAATGAACTAAAATACACTAAAGGACACTGAAATAC